>JAFVLL020033696.1:0-64356 GCA_021397915.2 Tor tambroides | reverse complement strand
TTAATACACGAGTTTCACAATTTGAGTTGAATTACTGAAATAAATGAACTTTTCCACGACATTCTAATTTATTGAGATGCACCTGTATGTACCAAGAGCTTCTTAAAAACCACAGCAAATTCCTCGTCTTTTTGCGCACACTTGGCGAATAAAGCTGATCCTGATTCTGATTATTTGCGTGTGCTTGAGCGATTATTAAGCTATGTAGGAAATTAAAGGCTTATTATTATGATTAATATATTAATAAACGTGACTAATAGTCGACTAATGCTTAAAATGAAAGACTTCTAGTCGACCAGAAAAATCTTTAGTCGAGGGCAGCCCTAGAAGGATGACTTACTTCTGTGGAGTAGTACTCTAAAGTGCCACTGCATTGTGATGCCTTACCTGTTTGTGTGTGTGCAAATCAGGATTTTGTTCTGTGGTTGCTGCACAAGAGCCTGGGTCATCTTTGCAAGGGTTTGAGTTTTCCCTGTTCCAAAAGGTCCATAAATCAACAAAGGTGGGATGCTGCTTCTGTCGCCTGTTACACCCAGAACAAAGTTCATTGCTGCTTGTTGCTTCTCATTTAACGCTCCTGTATCCGACTGGGAAGAAATACAGAACTTGCTGTTTTTCAGATCAGGCAGAACTTTGTCTACGTTGGGAAGATCATCAATGGCCTTGTGCATCTCACAGAACCATAGACGATTTAGTTGGAACTGGACTTCCATTTCACATTGCTGTCCATTCTGAAGGTTCAAATCAGTGCAGCACTGTTTGGAAAGCTGCAATACTACTTGTGTCTCATTGGCAGCATCCTTCAAAAATTCAGCCTCATAAATAGGCCCAATATAATCATTGTTTTTCACAACACGAACAAGAGATCTGATAGCATGTCTTTTCACTATGAAACCTTGAGGAGCATCAGGAGTGAGTGTGTTAGGCAGAGGCACAGCAGCAAAAAGTTCCCCTGGATAAGCCCATTTCATTCCAAACCTGACATCAAACAGTTGATTTTTCAACTGCACAGTGTCTCGTAGATTCAGCCTGGACAGAAAGAGTACAGATTGTGAATTTGAATTTTGTTATGAACTTTAACTGTCGAATATATATGTATATATGCTTACATATTTATATACATACATACTTGGTAAGCAGTTCACCTTCGACCTTTTCCTCCTGATATAAAAAATTGTGCATGCTGTGTTTGTAATTGTCACGGTTAATCACACTGTTCATCTCATCTATCATGATGAGCTTGTATCTGTTTATCAGCTTTCTCTCTGCCTCTTCTCTTTCAAAGAAAGGAATGATTTCCACGATTTCCTCATTCCAGGGCTCAAGATTCCTGGCAGACTCTTGTTTTTCTAGGGGAACCTCAGGTGTTGGATATGTGTCTCGTGTTCCCTTACACTCATCCTCTCCAACTCTGATCTTGATTTTTTGTCGTAGTACGGGTCTCGTGTTGAAGTCAAACACTACCCACTGCTCATACTTGCCTGGTTGGTCAGATTTGAAGGACACTGGGACTTCATACTCTGCAGAAACAAATGACAATAATTCAGGCGGAAATAATTTGTGAACTTGGCAGTTCAATTCATTAATTAATGGCAGTTCAATTAATTAATTAATTAGAATTAGTAAAAACATGCCATACGGTTTCTTGCTGGGTTTTGTAAGAAATATTCAATCACCTGTTTGGTTCATTTTAAACCAGTCACTACTGGAATATGTCCGTTCCTCATCGGGGTTTTTGCCGAGGCTGAATTTCGCCCCCAGTTCCCGTTTGAATAAAGCAATAACCTCTAGAGGTTCCTGGAGGGGTTTAAGTCAGTTTGAAATTACATTAAGATCAGTGTCATTGCAGAGGCTATCCTACACTACTGTCTCACACTTACAGCTGTCTAAACATGTTTAGAAAAACAACATGGGTGCTTGGCAGATTTCAAGACTTTTGTAGACCTCAAAAACTGGATCACACCATATACACAACATATCCACTTGGTATTAAAAAGTTACGAACAATTTTGACAAGAGCTTGTTAAATTCTGAAAGACGCTTTGAGTCATTTTTTTTCTTATCTTACTTGTGGACATAAGGATAAGGACTTCCTTAAGGTTTATTATCAAAACTATGAGCTAAACCCCATAATTCTTACATTAAGAGCAAATGTAGTAGTATCATTAGTAACTGGTATTACTCTATTGTAACAAACCCGGTCAAATGTTACAATGACAACCTTTTTTACCCATTAATTTGTAAATGCATGACAAACGTTATACATGTTATGCGTGTTAATGTACAAACCTTGGAATTAATGGTAAAATTCCATGTACACTGTATTCCCTTTTTCCTTACATACACACTGTCTATATCTGGGTCACAGCTGATAGAAACATCAGGAAGGGTGTCGCTGACCTGCAGGAATATTGATTCAATCACTGTTTATGATATTGTAAAAAGCAATTTAAAAAATGTACAATTAAAGCTTTGGTTGTAATAATATAATAAAAAATAGCATGGGTCAGTAAAATGTATTTGTTAGCATACATAACACAATGTTCAAATTAAATGCAAGTACAGTAGCAATGCAAAAGTGTCAAAGAGAGGTCAGAGATACACCTGTCAACATGTCATAACATGACATTATACATTGTTCATTACTGAACGGCCCACTTACAATCATTTTCTTGTCATTGCTGTGTCTGTATTCCTCCAAAAGATTGTCCTGATAGGACAGTAGACCCTTCTCGGCTGCATCCCTGGCTCTTTTTCTTGAAGCCTTGATTCTCTTTTGCCATTCACGAAGTTCCTCTTGACTGTGTGCCTCTGGGCAATCATCACCATACTCGCATATCAGGGATCTATGGGAAAATGTTTTATAGGCTGCTTTACCTTACTTTGATACAAGCAAACATCTAATGGCATGTCATATTTGATATAAATACCTTTCACACAATTTCAGGTCCTTGTATGTGGGTGGCGGATCACGATACTCCCAAGTCTGAGAGGTATCTTCAAAGATCAGTCTTCTGTGCTTCACAGTGAAACAGTGGTTCATCAGTTCCTCATCTGTCGGGAAGTGGATGTGGCAGAATGTGCAGGCAAACTGTCCTCCTTGTAGTGTCCTTTGGCTTTGTTTTATCATTTTCACAAGCTTAGGAATTGTCAGGTTTTTATCCTTCATGATGTTCCACAGCGCTGCTTCTTCTGAGCTCCTAGCATAGGTACATCTGCCTCCATGCTGTGTGCATCCACTTTTTTCAGTGAAATACCAGCAAACAACATATTTGGAAGGTCTGGGAAAGCCTGGCAGGGGGGCAACAGGCCTCCACAATGAATTTTCACCTTTCCGCTTGATCAATAAGATGTCTTCTGAGCAGTTATGGATGATCTCCTTATAGGAATATGAAATCTCACTGTGTTTTTTACAGCACTTTTTACAACTGACACACAGCTTGTATGACTCTAGTAATGCTTGAAGATTTTCTGCGAGCGCCATGACTTAAAAGACACAAAATTCCTGTGAAAAGAAAACATTTGCAATTAGAATTAGATTCCACAACTGCCATTTACAACTTCTTTTTTGTTACTGTTTTTGTTCCCTTGAGATTTTGCTATGGGTTTTTGTCATGTGGTTTTTCAAAATATGAATAAAACAAGGTTTGTGTTAATTATAAATTAACAATACTTTGTTTTACTCTAAAACTTAAATTAAACACACACATACTGAAAACATGAATTTTGAAGCAGTTACGTTTATTTTTTAAAACGTATGTTTGTACATAGGAACGTTTGGGTGTCAGCATGTGCATTTTGACATCATGGCTGTAGCACTGTATTACACATACTAATAGTGACCAATAAACTTTTTCAGCCTTCAGACAAAATAAACATCAGTACGGAACATATCTTTACATACAGTAGTTTGTTTCTACAAAAAATGGGTGTGGTAATTGAAAATTAACCTGCCAACACAACCTTTATATTTCAATAAATGTATATGCAAAAACAAATACTGTATAAGTGCAGTTAAGACACAATAAGCACAAGGCACAGAACTTTTCTTGCAATTTTCTTTACTGCTGATTAAAGTAAACACATTATAACAATAATTTCAAGTTACCATTTCTTAAAGGAACAGTTCAGCCAAAAGAGATTATGTAAGGAATTATTCACTCTGTCCCACTGAGAATAACTTTCTTTCATCCGTGTAACTCAAAAGGGAATGTTTCTCAGAATGAGCGACTTAGTCACCATTCACCTTTTATTATATGGAAAACAGTAAAGCTGTCAGCTTTGAATTCAACAGATGATTACGAAATCTCTTTTTATGAAGATTCATTAACTATTTTCTATTAAATAAACTGTTCACCAAAAGAATCAGGTAACATAAATCGGCAACGCATAACACTATCTTACCTTCAAATTTTCCTTCCCATCCCAATGGTTTTCTGATATGTCATGATCTTCCTGTAGCACTGGATGTTCAGCCGCTCTCAGTCTCATGTGCATCTAGAGGTGTTTAAACAATTTATGGAGCTGCTGCTGAGCGACGCTGGCTAAGCCACTCCTTTCCTAGAATTAAATAATAACTTTCCTTTTCCAGCACACTGTGCTTGTACTGAACAGTGCAAAAGCAGTTTCAGCTTTCAGTTTCAATACTGATGAAAACCACAGGAAGTAAACAGAGAGAGCTTAAGCCTGCCCTTTTACTAAATCACAAAAACAACCCTTAATGTTCCTATTAGACTTTTTATAATATCTACACCAATTTCAGCATACATCAGTTATGTTTTTCTATCATACAGACATTGGAAACTAATGTTTGCATGCAACATGCATTTTTTTTAACCATGACTTTCAGAATGGAACTTACTGTATCTAATAATGCACTGAACATTCTTTATCCTGTATTAAAATGTTTCTTTGAACAAGAAAGTAACAATCTTGTTTGGAAAATAAAACAGATAGACACTGTAATTAAACAAGACATTGTTATGTGGAGATGACCTGTTTAATTTTTAATGCAGAATTACATTGTGGCAGTTTGAAAAACAATCAATCATCGCTGAAATGTGCCGACCAAATGATCAAATTTAAATGAAGGTATATTGTTTCCAATGTTGGGGTCCTTCAAAAGGATACTCAGTAACGCACAACTATGAACAGCATAAGATGTAGATGATGTGTCAACATTTTACTATTATACTTGTCATTAATCGTAACAACCACATTTAGAAAATGAATTTGAATTCAACAAATGCACAGTACTATTATATTGAAACTTACTTGGGTGAAACTGTCTTGGCTGGTAAATTTGGTAAGAAACTTAAACACTAGAATCTATGCTGGGCATTGCTTATGAAAACAAATAAGACTTACTGCACATGATTTTATGTATGGAAACCAAAGATGCCTGAAGTAACTGCAGAATGGAATGGTACACAAAATATTAAACAAATCAGGTGAATGAAACTGCTTTAATGGTACCTTGAGGACTGACATTACGCATATATGGAATGTATTTGTTTATTCTACCACCTGACCTCTCTTCCGTGCCATTTTAAGGAACGTTATGTAAAGTGTGGACAAACAAAACAGGTTTACATCATGGCTGCATGCCTAATCGTCCCTTATTGTTCTGCCTCTGACTTTAGGAGCCAGGAATGTCATTCTTGTGTGTACTTTTAAAAGTGTTTTCAGATCCGCCTACCTACAAGAGCCCAGGTGATACACACACAACCAAAGCAGCAGTATGTGAGCAAACAAAACAGCTTCAGTTTCATTTATCTGTAATTTCCATCACACCATCACATGGCCAGAGTTCGTCATAGAAACTTGATGACACGTACACAAACACATCCTCATTTTACTCAGCTTCGATGACTGATTTAGCAGTACTTGATTGCATATGAATCTTATCAACAGCAACACAATCATAAAGGTTTAGAAACTATATTCAGAAACCACTGGGTCAGTAGTTTCCATATTCAATACCTAATCAGAAAGTTAGTCATAGACAACCAAAAAACCTGCAAGAGACAGAAACTTCACAGATCCTCAGGAGACACTAAATTGCTACAGACGGTGATAAACTTAGACATTCTGATGTGTTGCCAACATAAATAATCTCTTGCGTTCTTAGTTTCCCTCAGTTGCAAAAATGACAGACACCTTCTTACGAACTTGTTATGCTTTAATCTTACTTTAAATGGTTTCAGTAATCAGTTAGCAGCATATAGCTTAGACATTTCTCTTTCAGGTCACTGAAAAACAAACCAACAAATCTGAGTCAGTGATCCTTGAAATTCATCTAAACTACCAACGTGAATGAATCATATCCTATAAAGTGCAGTGTAAATGTGGATACAGTCATGTTTTTTTGGTTCTGTGAGATTCAGACCTGCTAAATAACAGCCTAGACCAGACTAAATGACCAGATTGTAACATTGCTGGTTACAAACAAGGTATGTTTTGACAGTTTCATGCTGGTATTAGCTCAACCACTGGTCTAGCTGGTCTATTGGCTACAACGACCATCTTGATCAGCTTGTGTCAGTAACATACCACTAATGCCAATCTAAAATCAAGTCTTTAAGCTGGTCTAAGTTGGGGTTTTTTCAGCAGGCAGATAAACTTCATGATCAAAAGTATGTGGACAACTCTTTACAATAAATGTGTTTGGCTAGTCGAATAATTACAAATCTTAATGCTACTCCATACGATAACATTCTGGAGATTGTTCAACAGCTTTGGATGTTGCTTTTCCGTTTCGGCATGACAAAGTCCTTGTGCATAAAGCAGGTGACTGCAATTCTGCCAAGTAGGCCATGTTCCTTCCTGGATCAACATCAGCCAATCAGATTTTAGGAATAAATGAAAGGGTTTGGTTCAGGACTGGCGTTTGAGCAACATTCTTATCAACTTCCCTCTGATATTAGGCATAATTTTTGATAAAGGTTGGTTTTAGGGATAGGGATAAGACTTCTTGTTCTAGGATCAACAGAAAATGTTGATCCAGGAACACCACAAACGTCAAAGTCCATCAAGAAATTTGAAAGGGGTGAACCTTTGGGATAAACTGGAATAATGACTCCCAGAAGAACTAGAGCTTTTATGAAGAATGAACTATTAATGCCCATGCTTCTGAAATTAAACAATCAACATGCGTGTATGGGTGTGGTGTTTAGGTGCTCACATACTTTTGTCCACGTGGTGCATGTGGGATGCTGTTAAATGCTCAAGACGTTTATTGATAAGGTGAGTCTGATATGACCTCTTAAGACAGTGTGGCCAGAGAATGAGATATTCTCCAAATGCAGTCGTGATTGGACGTCTCACGGCTCTGGCGTCAAAGACTGTCCTTAGCCAGAGAGCTCAATGTGAAGTTCCTTATTCTTACGGACTTCTGCAGCATGACGCTCCTGACAAACAAAAGAGAGAGCGTAATAAAATTTAAATAAGAATTGTTTTGTAGTAACCAGGAAGGAAAAATAACTAGTTCTCTCTGTAAGCCTGTTACTTCACAAAAACAACATGCAGTAGGAACTGTGGCAAGATAAAAGCCTGTATTTCTTCATTATGCAAACATGTAAAAAAAAACAACAACAAACAAACAAAAAAAACAGCATTCCCAGTCCATTTTACTTTTTCAAATTTTGGACTTGTTTTATTTATTGGATCATGAAAAGTAATCATTTGGAGAATATCTGTAGCTCAAACAAGTCATTGGTTTGATTCCCAGGATTTGCATGAACTGATAAGGGTTACACTTTATTTTAAGGTGTCCGTGTTGCAGTGTAATTATATATTTAATTACTGATTAATATTAATTAACTACATGTAATTATTATATGGTTAAGCTTAGGATTAGGGTTTGGCTTAGGGTTACTTGCATGTAATTATACATAATTTGTTGTTAATATAATAGTATGTACGTGTAACAAGGACATCGTAAAATAAAATGCTACCCTGATAAGATATATACTTTATATGCAGTGTTAAGTTGCTTGAGATTAAAGTGTCTGTCAAATGCATAAATGTAAAATGGATTCAGATCTGAATGAAAACTTGCCATGGATTTTTTGGGAACTTACGAGACATCTTGACAAACATTTTAAGGAGGCTTTTTTTAATGGGACATTGGAGGCGGAGAGTCATGTTCACCCTCCAAAGCATCTACATATCTTCTATAGAATTACATACACTGATTGACTTCATGAAAGACAACCAGATAGACTCACCTTCTCTCTCAGACGTTGTTTGAGAGCATTGAGACGTGCCATGCGATTTTCTTGGATCAGCTCCATTTTGTGGTGGAGTTTCTCCTCGGTCATCTTGCTGTAGTTGTTGTTGACCTCCTGGGCCTTGGTGAGCACCTCCTTCTCACGCTCCCGTTTCTCCGCCAACTGCTTCAGCACCTGCTTCTCCTGAGACTACAGAAAGAAGTGAAGAAAAGTGATGACAAATTTAAAGCAAGAGAGTGAAGAAAACTTCCCTGACATTCAAAAAGTGCATAGAAGTGAAGCCAGAAAGTGGGAAAAAAGTTATGAAAACAGCAATGGACTTGAAAAAAGAGGACTGTGGTGCTATCATGGTATCAAATGGCAATGCCATAGTACTAACTGATTACCATATTCATATCCTATGGTATCTACATGCTACATGGTAAAATCTTAAAAAAAAATAAAGGTTCCATAGAACCACCATTTTGGGTTCTTCAAAGAACTTTTCAGTGAACAGTTCTTAAAAGAACCATTTCTCTTAGTTTGAAGAACATTATCTAATATTCCAAAGAACCTTCTTCCACTATTAAGAACCTTTAGTGCAGTGGAAAGGTTCTACACTCTTAAAAATAACAGTTCCAGAAGGAAACTTTGCATAGTAATGCCATAGAAGAACCATTTTTGGAACCTTTCTGAGAACAGTTCTTGAAAGAACTTTTTTTTTCTTAGTGAGAGGATTTTAATAATCTAAAGAAACTTTTTCCATTATAAAGAACCATTTGTGCAATGGAAAAGGTTCTTTACGGAACCATCAATGCCAATGAACAACCTTTAATTTTAGACTGTTAAGATTCTCAATTACCCATGTGCTTGTGCTTTTGAACATGTTTCAATTGAAAAATCCATCTGCTAAATAATTAAATGTTATTCCAGTCAGCTGGATGTGTTGCTCAAGAAACATCCTGTTGACTAACTCTACTAGAACAAAAAGGAAGTGTCCAGAATGCATGGTAAAACCAGTACTTTTTACAAGTTTATGTGCAGTGCTCCACAATAAAAAAAACTCAACATATGAAATAATAAAGCGTTATTTAACGGCATCGTCATTTTACCTTCCGTCTCTCCTCGGCGGCCTCCAGCCTCCTCTGTAGTTCCCCCAGTGAAGGTTCCTTCTTCTGGGGCGGCAGTGCCACAGTCTGGGGTCTCTCTGGAGACGGCTCAGTTGGACTCTTCAAGATGACCTCAAACGCTTGACCAGAAGCTCGCTTATTCAGCGACTTCACCTCCATATCTGTGCAAGAATGATGATGGGGACAATGAATGTGTGATGAAAAAACTTAAACCTAAATATTCTAGTAATAAGGCCTTCAGTCATTGGCTGTTTGGCTGTTGAAGCTCATACCTTCAAACTGACCGAAGGTGTTGGGATAAGGCTGGGAATACAAACAGGAGCAGAGGAGAGACAACACCGACATCTCTCTCAGCTTCTCAGAGTAGGCTGCAAAAGAAAGAGAGAAATCTTGTTTGAAAACAGTAAATATGACAGTAAATCAGTGATGCATATGCATACGGTGAACTAACCAGAACTTTACATGCAATGGTAAATGTATAGGTGCCTTTGGTCTAAAACACACTACGAATTTAGACACCAGTTATTGCTTTTAGGACAGATAGTGTACAGTGTGGAGAGTCACAGAATGTTTAAATATTTTATATTATTTGTTTATCAAGTAAATGTATCTTGATTTAAGAATTTTTTTTTTTTAGACATTTGCACTGGAAAACAAGACAAAATACTGAGGAAGAATGTCACTTTTTTGCAGTGTGATCAGATTGTTTGTTTATTCAGGTAGTTATTTTACAATGATTTAAAAAGTAATAGAGATTGGCTTGCTAATACATTGCATTCCTTAAATTATCTTGGTCTTAAAAAGGTCTTTAAAAAGTCTTGAATTGATCTTAAAATCTGCAGAAACCCTGTAAAGTTCAGTAGATATTTCTTAATGTCTACAGAAAACGTGACTAAAAAATAACATTAATAATGTGAAATGTGCTGTTATTGGTAAATAGGAAGGGTGAGTCTATATTACGGCAATATCTTACAGAATCAGATGTAGAGGCATTTCCCTTAAGTGAACCAGTATTGCTTCATGAAATTTTATAAGTGATACAAAAGCAGAAATGCAAGCATCTTTCAGTCGACACATTCGGCATGGAAACTCAAACCCCACCCTCAACCTGATTCATGCATTATTGATCTGGTCATCACAGCACAAGTCAGCAAAATAATTCATTGTGTGAGCATGTGTGAATGTGAACTCGGTGTCCTGATGATCACAAACTGCTCAACACAACACATAGTTTGAGGAAACAAATTGTAAATGCATGCATGCAAAAGCGACAGACCATAACTTTAGTGTTTATTACAGTAGCTAATGGTGTTTTTTAATGATTTCTCTGAGTTTGTGCATCGGTGCACGTTTATTTATCACCCATGAGCTCAAAGGAGAGGTGATTTTGCAAGAAGGATGAGATGGCAAAGATAACTCAAAACCTGCTTTGTCTGCTGGACATTAGAGCACACCACATAATATAATGTGCACAATTTACTCCTGTCATTTATAATGTGTGTCCCTGGAGCACAAAACCTTAAGTCTTAAGTAGCATGGATATATTTGGAGCAATAGCCAAAAATACATTGTATGGGTCAAAATAAATTTTTTTTTTCTTTTATGCCAAAAATCATTAGGATATTAAGTAAAGATCATGTTCCATGAAGATATTTTGCAAATTTCCTACTGTAAATATATCAAAACTTAATTTTTGATTAGTAATATGCATTGCTAAGAACTTCATTTGAACAACTTTAAAGGCAATTTTCTCAATATTTTGATTTTTTTGCACCCTCAGATTCCAGATTTTCAAATAGTATCTCGGCCAAATATTGTTCTATCCTAACAAACCATACATGATGTATAAATCTCAATTTCAAAAAACCTTATGACTGGTTTTGTGGTCCAGGGTCACATATGATCTATAGCTATTTCAGAACACAATGCAAACTAATTTCCCCAATGTTGCAGAGCTGTTCAGGCCATCAGCTGCTCAAGGTTCTTTCTACGGTCTTATCAAAGTCAACATATGACGACTACATAGTGGACAAATGATTCCCAACATATCCGGCCTGTTTGTGTTTGAATGCTTGAATGCGTTCCAGACAGTCACATCTACAATATTGCGCCACATTTTGCAGCACTGCTACCCTCCAAATGAACCCGTGTTTTTTATAGCCCAACATCTGCAGTGTTGAGCATCAGCACACAATAGCAGTCTTGTTCAAACAGAAACTCGTTGTATTAAAAGGATCTGTCCATTAATGGTCTTATTATCTCTTAGATAGCATAGAGCATGCTTGACAAAGGACATGTTCACCAGTGCCAATGTCACGCTAAAAGACGTGATTCTGCGGCGGGTCGTGAAATCTCATGCAATAACTCATGCAAAAATCTCCCTAGTCTCTCAGCATCATTCTTGCAGACAGAGAATATTCTCGGTCTTACCTGAAACTGTGCTGTCCATAGTGCTGCTGGAGGAGGACGGATGGATGCTGAGCGGAGAGATGAACGGAGTGAAACGCTGAAGGAGTGACGCACAGCCAGTGGTCTGTATTATCAGGGGAGGAATGATGGGTGGGAGGTGGAGGAGGGAGGAGACGGTGAAGGTGGAGAGGACGAGAGATGAAGAAAGAAATGGCATTGCTGACAAACCAGCAATTTTGTCGGATCAAGAGATAAACTGAGAAAAAATACAGTAATAAAGTGATATAGTGCCGTTGCCTTGGAAACAAGAGCTATTTTTATTGCTCACATACACCTTCAAAAAAAAAAAAAAAAAAGTTGTGCATATATCTGCGCACCACACTAAAAATAACCAAAACACCAGTTTATAAATCATTTGGGCTGAGAAGAGTTCTTGCAGCATTTGTTTACTTGCTATTTTGTTATATAATATTTTTCAATCTAACGTGCCTTGTATAATGTAATGGATCAAGCTTGTAAATTAAGATGGAATAAAAGAAGAAAATTGTCACATGCAAAATGAACGGTTTCTTTTGGGCAGCAAATAATGTTCTGATATCCTGATATCATTTTTATAAAATAAATCAAGAAACGTCAAAAAAAAATAAATAAAATAAAATAAAATTAATATTCAAAATAAAATTAAATAAATAAGAAGAGAAGGGAAAAAAAGAAGAATAAAAAAACCATTCAAAGTCTGGGACATTTTCATCTAGCAAAAATATGTATATGTATATGTACATATATATATATATGTGTATATATATATATATATATATATATTTTTTTAAATTAAGTGCAAGTCTGCAATGTTTTCATATGAAAAAATAAATCAACAATTAAAATAAACAAATAAATAAAAGAAAAAACTAAAAATATAAGTGTAAGTCTGTGAAGTTTTTAATCTTGCGAAAATAAAAACATTTACAAAGAAAAAAAAATTATTTGCAATGGGGTGTAAAATAGATAATTCTAAAAATAAATTCTCTAAAATCAAGTCTTACAATTTTGCTTAAGGAAATTTAGTTTTTTTTTTATTTCAGTAAAAATATTTAATATTTAAAATAAGACAAAAAAAACACTGCAAAACCCTTTTTTTTTTTTTTTTGCAGAGTAACCCAAAGTGGCAGTACTAATATTCTAGTTCCATTTCAGATCCACTGATGCACTACTACGTAAGTCTTCATACACAATTCATGCCTCTGCTGAAGGCTTGCGTGCGAAGAGTGGCTCGATTGAGTCTGCTGTCCTAAAACAACAAGGGAGCACAAGGGAGCAGCCTGATTCAAGCTGGTTTAGATCATCACTCTCAAACACTTGTATATGCACTGAACGTTAGAGATCTGAACCAAAAAAACACTAAATATGAGCAACTGTACTTGATGCCTGCCTTAAACACCACTGATCAGCTGATAAAACCACATGACATCTGCATCTCAAACTGGGAATGTTTGTTCCTAAAGATGTGCATTTAGAGCAGAGAGAGGTGGCACATGTCTCTCTCTCTCACACACACACGTAATATTCTGCAGGTTGAAGTGTGTGAGGTCAGATGTGATGCTCGCTGCTGTAATAACATTCATTACATGAGCAGCACTTATTGATTCACTGCTGCCTTCATGCAAAATGCATTCAGCTTAGGCAAAAGTAAATCAATAAAACCCAGTTCTGACAGAATAAGGCATTTCTTGGATTCGTAAGGGTTGGGAAAACATCTGTCGTGCAAATTAAACCGAGACACAAGTGCTTTCATTTCCATCTCTGCTGTTTATTATAGAATTGGTTAGTAATTAGAAATTGGGTTTTGATTTGTTGGGTCTTAAACGACGCCTCTAGAAATGCCGTATGAGGAATGTCTTCATTCTGTTTAGAAATGATTGGTTTTATCTGAAGGGGTGATTTTGAAGAAGGTTTTAGCAGAGAACCTAAAAACTCCTCAGAAAACAAAACTAGTGTCAGTTTAGCATAGAAATATCTGCATGTCTGCAGCATCACAGCAAAGATATCAAACTGAGTATAACCCAAATATAATATCATAACTTACATGTGGTATGATAACTGCATCCACTCTCTGAATTTACATGAAAACACTCTACACACACACACACACACACACACACACACACACACACACACAGAGATGCCGCTCTATGTGATGTCTTTCTGTCTGGGTGGCCGGTGAATGTTCCGGATCACACATTTGACCATCCATTCAATGCCATCATTTACACCCTGCCTGTAAAACACAACCGCGCAGAAAACATCAAATGTTTTGAAAAGCTAAAAAAATAATCAAGGATTAACAATATTTAAGAATAACATAACAAACAGTAATATCTAACTAGACACACTACAAGTCAAAGGTTTGGAATAATTAAGATTTTCTAGTGTTTCTGAAAGAAGTCTCTTCTGCTTACTAAGGCTGCATTTATTTGATCAAAAATACAGTAAAAATTTTGAAATATTATAATTTAAAATATCTGTTTTCTATGTGAATCTATGTTAAACTGTAATTTATTTCTGTGATCAAAGCTGTATTTTCAGCATCATTACTCCAGTCGTCAGTGTCACATGATCTTCAGAAATCATTCTAATATGCTGATTTGCTGCTCAAGAAACATTTTGGATTATCAATGTTGAAAAGTTAATATTTTTGTGGAAACCTTTGACCAGCAGTGTATATTTTACAAAAAAAGTGCACATGCAATCTTCTGCAATTACTTCAGAGTCGTGACAATTGCTGAGTCAGAGCTTTGAACTGAACATATTTGCAGAAGTAAAATTCTAAATTCTGTCAGCATTATTACAAAAGTTTAAATCAGATAGGATATTAAAATATTTCAGTTTTAATACTCTCATAACTGGAATTGTGGTAATGCTTTCAAATCACTGCAATAGTCATGATTCATTTTATACAAAATATCAAATAAATAAGTTAAAATGAATAAAAACAATCGTTAACACTTTACTTAAAGCCTTTATATATGATGCATTACAAAAGTAGTTTTAATGCATTAATTATGTCTTGTAATGCACCTTATAATGCAGTGTATGAGCTCATGAATGATTGCAACCACAGTTAAAATGCATTATAATACACTGTTACACCTTTAGAGATGCATTAAAAAACATGACAAACCTTCTATTTAAATGCTATTACAATGCATTTAATCTTTGGTTACATCTATTAATGAAAAGATATAATGCATTACAAGGTGTATTATGAATGCCTTTGTAATGCATTATACATAAAGGCTTTAAATAAAGTGCTACCAAATATTCTACATAAATCACCAATGGATCAGCGATTGATCTTGAGATTCTGTTGTTTTCTGTGCATTTTTCATAACTTCACCATCATGTTTTTGGAGTGCTTGAACGCAGCAGGGTTTCCACTTCCACACAGAACACTGAATAATAAACGAGTCAAACGAGGCCAGACGTACCCTGATAAAGCACTGCAGGGCTGCACCAGACAGTCTCTTTTACCGATTTTGGGAGCGCAGTCGCTGAAAGCTGTCTTAATGTCGGGCACAGAGAGACAGTTCTGACCAACACAAGACAAGCAGTGCAATCATTACAACTCAATGTGGGAATAAAAGAGCACAGCACCACCTACAGGCCACTGGGAGATGACAGGTATCCCAGAAAGATGTGCTTAAACGTGATGGCTTGAGTTTATGAGATCTTGGTGAGTTGTTTTCTCACACAGATGGTCTGGAGCTCATACCTCAACGTCCTGTTTGTTGGCCAGCACGAGAAGAGGAACTCCTTCCAGAACCTCACTGCTGATCATCTTCTCTGTATGATGGAAACATGAAGGCACAATGATTCAGGCCTGAAGCTACTCTTGCAGAGGCAAAAGTTTGGTTTAAATGGACCAAGATCTTAGTAAGAACTTAAAAAGGAAGAGACCATCTGACTAGGATGGATTTGAATTCATTGTACAATATACAGCTTTAATAGATCCGCCTACAAATACTAGAATATGGAAATAACTTTTACTGTTCCTTCTGACTGCACTGCAAAAAAAGTTATGGTCTTCTTCAGTATTTGGTCTTGTTTTCCAGTGCAAATGCCTAAAGATTCATAAATTAAGATGCATCTACTTGAGAAGCAAAATGAAATAAAATAAGAAAATGACATAAAATAACATCTTGCTTTCTGTGAAATTGATCAAAATGAAGTGTATGAGGAGTTTATGATAAAAAAGAGCAAATTTCTGCCAATGTAGTCAGAAAATTCAACTTAATTCAAAGGTTTAACATTCATTCCCAAATGACAGATATTTGCTTTGTTTTTTTAAAGTAAGTTTAGATGTTTATGTCCTAAAACAAGACAGGAAGATTCTTTCTTTTTCTTTCTTTCTTTAGCAGTGTATGCAACATTTAATGCCATGCATTTCTGAAACAAAAGCTTCTGGCTCTGATTTAAGACCTTTTAAGGCCTTTATTTGTGGAAGGGCAAATTAGGACTTTTTTTGAACCTGCAGAAAATTTGAAATGGAATATAATAATAATTATCATTAAAAAAATAGGCCTATATCATTTAGGTTAATGTTTTGAAAAATAATAATATGTATAATAATTAATTATGCACAATATAATATAAAATAAATATATAAAGTAAAATAAAATATAATGGTATATAATTTAATACAGTCTGAACAATCTTTGACTATTTTTGTGTACTTCCTAACAGTGTTTATATTCTTTACTCTTTAATCGGAGCCAGATTATTACTCTCCTGATTCTAAATGCCACTCCAGAAAAAGGAGACACAATATCATGAATTTGATGCATTTTTTTAAGCAGTAAAATGATTAAAATTAGATTGAATAACCACAATCACACAATTAACCCTCCTTCTGCAGTTTCTGTGTTTACGTGTGGTTTAGAGACCAATGAAACTACCTGATCATCTCATCTATTGAAGTAAAACTGGCTTCACATTGGAGCACTTGATAAAATGACACCACTTATCAAAATTGCAAATTTTGGATTGATCCTTCATTGCAGCAAAACTCACCGAAAGCGTTCTTTGACTCGCCCAATCGCTCCTCATCGGTGGAGTCAATGACATAGATGACACCGTGAGATTCTGCATAGTACTGAAACAGGTAAACATGATAAATAACACATTATAAAGAGATTCAATGACCATTCAATGTATTCACAATGCAGAACGCAAAGCATTCAAGACAAAATGAACAAACTCCCCAGCATCAGGATCACATTGAGTGAATGTGTGTCACCTTATCCCATAAAGACTGTAGTTCTTCTTGTCCTCCAAGATCCCAAAACATCAGACGAGCTTTTCCCACATCAATGGTGCCGACTGAATCACAAACAAGAACAATGAGTTAAACCACTGCTTATACTTCAATTAATTTGATTCAGTTTTCCATCACTCACTGTTGAGGCCGACTGTAGTTGTGATCTTCGAAAGGTTCATGCCCTTGTAGTTTCTGCTGAATTTTGTTTTTGTTTGTTCCAGAAAAGTCTACAATATTCAAGAAAAGAACACATTAAGTGAGAAACTAGTGAGCTGTCAACATAAAAACCTCACTTTTGGGCATCATATTTAGTGTAGCATCTAAAAGCGTTGCCCACTAATACAGTAACAGATAACATTATAATTTCAAAGGCTACTGTGTTACCTAACTAGTGAGCATTTTAGTCTAATATTCTAGTGAGCAGCACCTTCCTAGGCAGGATTATTTTGCATCATGAAGCCAAAAATGTTACTAACTCAGGACGCATTTTATTGAATCATTTTTTCAACAGTTTAACTACTTCTAGTATACTAGGCATTAACTATTCATTACTAGTCTTACCGTTTTTCCCGCATTGTCCAGACCGAGGATCAGGACGCAATACTCGTCTTTTTGAAACATATATTTGTAGAGACCCGATAATAAAGTGTACATCCTCAATAACAGACTGTTGAACAGCTCACATCACAAACACAACACTGTTTACAGTTAGCTTAGCTTAGCTTAGCTTCAGCGCTCACTGAACAACGTAAACAGTCATGAGATGAGTTTTATGGAAATTACGACACAAAACACGTTAGTTTATTAAAACAAACACAGCTAAGTAAGTCAGTGAATCAGATGTAGTTCACGAGACTCTGGTTTGCTGGTTTGTTAAATCCATGGTGGCAGCGGTCAGTGATAAACACTTCCTGGGAAGTTGTTGGCGATTTTTGGTGCATTGTGGGAAATGTAGTTCAGCGGCAAAGACTGGACTACACTAATTATTTTACCACAGTAAAATCTTGTAATCGTTTTGATATTCTGAATTGACACTATTCTTGTTTGCTTCTTTAATACAAGAAAAAAAATCTAAAAATGTTACACATTTAGTTTACTGTGTTAAAATCTTATATATTAATGTGTGAGGACTTTTGTTTCTTTAAATAATAATTAAAAGACCTGAAAAAAAAATTTTTAAAGACGAAAATGTAACTTTAAAGGAATTTCAAACACATTGTGATGATTATCATAAATACATTTAATGCAAAATTTACAATGTGTTAACAAGAATATTAACAACAACAGAAGAAAAAGAAGAAATCAGCATCAACAAATGAATCTAAAATTTGAGAGCATGCCATCTTTAATTTCATAAGCAATTTCATATCATAAGCATCATATTCACTAGCTCCAGATCTATGAGTTTTGTGGGGTTTTTTTTAACTCCATCATGATGAGGATGATCATCAGATCATTCCAGCCCACCATGGAGGGAGGAAGAGGCCTACAATACCCAGAATGCACACTAATATAAACATCCACAGGAAGAGCCGATCGATGACCATGGCCACATACTTCCACTCTTCCCTCACCTGAAATAAAACAAAGAACATTGTGGTCATGGAGTCAAAAAGGCCAAACATGGACATTTTTCTTATTTTATGTATATAAATATATAAGGTCACCATTTAATTAAATGATTTTTTCATGCAATTAAAAAAGACAAAAACATGTATGTGTTTCTTATTTTACATCAACATTTTGTTAAAAGTTATATTAATGAATATTTTGTGTGTGTGTGTGTGTGTCTACTTAATTTTAATTTATTTTTTGTTATGCAATAATTAAAATGTATTATTAAAAACATTATGGATATATTTCTTATTTTAGATCAACATTTTATGTTTCTTAAATTTATTTTAATATATAATGTAAACACACGCATATATAGATGTCGATGTAAATATGTAAGGTCACCATTTCATTAAATTATTTTTGTCATGCAATAATAAAAATCTAAAAAAAACATGGATATGTTTCTTATTTTAGATCACAATTTTGTTAAAATTTATATTAATGAATTTTGTGTGTGCGTGTGTGTCGCTATTTCATTTTTGTCATGCAATAATTAAACATTTATCATTAAAAACATTCTTAAAAAATGGATGTTTCTTAGTTTAAATCAACATCTTATGTTTTTTATATTTATTTTAATATATAGGCCTAACGTAAACACACACACAAAATTATATGTCATGCAATAATTAAAAATTATAATATAAAATTATGGATTTTTTTTTGCACCCTCAGATTCCAGATTTTCAAACAGTTGTATCTCGGCCAAATATTGTCCTATCCTAACAAACCATACATCAATGGAGAGCTTATTTATTCAGCTTTTTGTGATCCAGGGTCACAGATGATGCCAAGAAATATCCTAAAAATCAAGCAAGTTTAAGCTACTCAAAAGAAAATATATCCCCTAAGAAGACGTACAGACAAATCAGCCTGTTCGGCGCGCAGGTGATCAGCAATATCCTTCACTCCTTCAATGGCCAGCCGTGTAGCATAAGATAGAGTGACCTGTGGATCTTCTCCAGCGCTGCTGGAGCTTTTTCTGGAGGGTTTCCACTGATCTTGTTCATGCAGAGGACAGAACTGGATGCTGCGTGAGCGATATCGTGTGCTGGCGTTATCTCGCTCTCCAAGACTGATCTCCACACTGTGTGAGCGAGTCTTCGCTCGACCTGTATTTGTGCATGTTGATGCAAAAGGATGCATCAAAATTCTCTTCATGGGAATCGATAAAGCTGGTTCCTTCTTCTCTTCGTCGTCCCAAACTGAAGCAGCGCTGCTCTTCTTCCTCTTCCGAGGATCAACAGAGTTCTTCTGCAACGCAGGAGGCTTCTTGATGAAGAGGAACCTCGGCATGATGTTTAAGAAGAACATTCGAACCCATTCTGGCATTGAGTGGGTTTCTGGCGACCTGTGGTGCACATTCAGCACAAAAACAGTTATGATGATGGAAAGCGTGACGAAGATCATAGTGAAGAGCAGGTATTCGCCAATCAGAGGGATCACCAGAGACGTAGACGGAATGATTTCCGTAATAAGCAAGAGGAAAACAGTAAGCGACAGGAGGACAGAAATACACATGGTGACTTTTTCTCCGCAGTCAGATGGAAGGTAGAAAACCAGCACGGTCAGACATGAAATCAGCAGACAGGGAACGATGAGATTGATGGTGTAAAAGAGAGGGAGTCTCCTGATGATGAAGGAGTAGGTGATGTCAGCATAGACTTCAGAGCAGCACTCGTATTTCTTGAGGTTGTAGGTGGCCATAGCACTGGTGATGGCCCATTCGCCGCTTTCCCAGAAGTCTGTGCGGTCTGCGCTGTCAGATGTGCGGATCAGGTCGATCTTCTCGCGGTCGTAGGTCCAGGAGCCGAACTTCATGGTGCAGTTCTGCTGGTCGAAGGGGAAGAAGGTGACGTCGATGCTGCAGGAGCTCTTGTAGATGGCCGGCGGGATCCAGGTCACTCGTCCGTCGTGGAACAGGTGAGCTTTGGTCAGGTGAGTCACAGTGAAATCACCGTCTGCGCTGCAGAAACACAGCATCAGACAGATCTTTATTGCTGGTTTTGCCGCCATGAAACACATTTTGAATCAAGCTTGAATCAATGTTCATTTTTCATGCAATATAAGTGAATTACAATGTCTTCCAAATAAACATCTTTCAAACACCTCTAAATACGATGTGTCATAAAGTCTACAATTGCTGGAGACTTTCAAACTTTTAACAGAAAAGAAAAATAAATAAATAAAATCATGCTTAAAAAATATTTTTTCATCAGCATACACCAGTGTTATTTTATTATCGTTGATATAACTACTATTATAGTTTTTGTTCATATTTTGATTTTATTTTAATGTTTTCGCTTTAATTTTAGTTAAAGTTTAAAGTGTGTTTTTGTCATTTTTATTACTTTTGTATTATTTTTAAACTGTGTCTATATAGTTTGTATTCATTTGATTAGTTTTAGGCTATTTAGTTGTAGTTATTTAAGTATATATAGTATATTTTCTCCCAAGGTTTTTTTCTCCATTTCTGTCACCGATGCAGTTTTGCTTCCATGGCTTGCTCAGTTGGGGAAACTTAATTTCAAGCAATATCATCAACTTGACTGAATTCAATGATGAACTGCCTTTAACTGAAAACTGAGTGTTTACTATTGTCTTTTTGCATTATTGACACATTATTTTCCTATTTAATACTGTAAAGCTGCTTTGACACAATCTGTATTGTTAAAAGCACTATATAAATAAAGGTGACTTGATTTGACTATAGTATAGTATACATTTAGTATATATCATTTCATTTTATTTTGGTTAACATTTATTTTGTTAACAGTAATAACCCTGGTATACAGAGCTACTTTTGAAAGACTATTAATGGAGGCTTTTTGGGCCCAGAGAGGAAAATAATGACTTGTTTTAGAAGACTTCCAAAGGTTTAATTTAATTTAATTTAATTTAATTTAATTTAATTTAATTTAATTTAATTCAATTCAATTTAATTTAATTTAATTTAATTCAGTTCAATTTAATTTAATTTAATTTAATTTCTCATTCTATGGAAAACAATTTTGCTATTTTATTTATTTATTCATTTATTTATTTATTTATTTATTTATTTATTTATTTATTTAGCTGTCTTCCACTGAAATCAGAAAAGTCACATAGTTTGTAATGACATGATGGTTAGTAAATGACAAAATACAAAATAACCCTATTTAGCCTACATGCAGTTTTGATTCTAAAAGTTATATTAGAATTAATTTCTAATAATATTAAAAGAGTTTATACGTCATCCCAAAAACAGCATGCTGCATTCTCTCACGTTCAGATAAAACTCAGCCCTCACGAATCAGAGTTTTCAGGTGCTTTTTTTACACAGAATATAATGAATATATCATAAAAGGTTATAATGATGGTTTACACTTTTAAATACGTTTAAAAATAATAAAGAAAAATAAAAAGCCTAACCCTAAATGCACAGACACAGAATGCAGAACGCATGAGAGATGCTGTGGCGCCCCCTATGGAGTTGGTTTGTCATTGTGGCCTGTCAATCAGGTGACTCTTTGTTTCTTTGATCACCTACTTGTTATACAGCACTATATCAGGCTTCCAGATGAACTGAGCAGGTATCCTCATTGAGCTGACGTTCTCATAGTCCGCGGGCCTCCAGCGGAGCCGGTAATCGTGCCATTCCTGATGGAGAGAAGGGCCGTGATTAAAGGAGCTGTCAGGAATCAGGATGAGTCAGAGCGGAGAATCAGAGAATCGTGTTTAACAGGGAAACACTCACTTGTTTCACCCACACATTCGTGGTCATCATTTGATTTTTTTCATCCTGGTGAGAGACACAAATCAATCGTGACATTTAATGCAACAACCACACGTTTCATTACAACACACAGTATAACGCTTCGACTATTATTTTGGTGATTTTTTTGCAGTTTCAATTAAAAAAGTGCAAAAGAACCATGGCTGATTATGTAATATATGTGGTATATGCCTATATTTGAAGTTTATTTGCCAAATATTTAACAAATGAGTTTGAGAGGACAGGAGGAAGTTTTGATTACATTTGTAATGTTTCATGGCAAAAAAATCAATGTATTTATTACAGAAAGAGACTGTACCACATCAATGAGTTGGGCGATGGACAGTCCGAAGCGGACGAGAACCGCATCAGTGATGTTCTGGACCGGACGGGCCAGTTTACTGTATCCTGTGAGCAGAAACCTCAGCAGACGGTCTTCAGCCTGAACTTCACCACAACAGACTAGAGACAGACAAGAAATCCGTCTGAACGATGAAATGCACATGCACCAGATATTTCAAATGAGTTGTTTCTCCAAGTCAGATATACAGTATAGAGATCAAAAGAGGAACCAAAGTCTGCAATCATAAGTCAGAGAGATCAATATGGACTCATCAAACAAGCAAAAATGTTAAAAAGCAAAATAAAAATGAAAAAACAGATCATCAGATCATCACCAACCAGAACAGAAATGGGGGAAGACTGACAATACTATAGTTTTTATTAACATTTTGAATTAGTTTTTATTTTATTTTTTCATTTTAATTATAGTTAAGTTTTGTCATTATTATTATTAAAATGTATATGCTTTTTATTAATTTTTATTTCAGTTTTAATTGGTATATCAATTTAAACTAAATGAAAAGAAGATGTTGCTGAAATAAAATGTTTTTTTTTGTTTATATTTTAATTTTTTTCAATTTTTTTTCTCATAAATTTTCTCATTAATTTTAGTTAACTATAATAACCATTCCCATTTTGAATTCTGTGCTCTATGAAAAGTCTGTTTATCGTATAATAATGCAAAAATAAATAAATTTGATCATTGTTACAAACAATTCATTTTTACTTTTGCATTGTGACATTCTTATTATATTTCATGTTCATGTCTCTGTTTCTGAAAAACATAAATTAGGATTCATTTTCTTTATAAATGAATAAAAACTCTAACAAGGTTCATAAAAATACAGCATCATGTACCATGCTATTATAAAGGAATTTTCTGTATTGATTTTTCATAGGAATTTTACCTGTATTTTCAATTATGCATTTCATGTTAAATAGTGGAAGGAAATGTCTGAACCTTAATGAAAAAGTTGTTTTCTGCCAGAACATTATCAGAGTTTTTCTTCACAGTGAATATATAAATACATAATTTCATTTTTTTTCTTTTGGATTTTGGGAAGAAGTATGACCCAGATTTTTTTTTCATAAAATGCATTAAAAATATTTTTCAACATGAATGCATTCCTTGTTGCATTAGTGATGTGTACTCTCTGAAGATGCTGCACTTTACCTTGAGGAGGATAAAACAGCAGAAGGACCAAAAGATGAAGACAGCGAGGCATGATCAAGCATCTGCGTCTGGACAGCGTCTCTCAGAGGATCTTCAGCGTCCTTGATCTGTTTCTCAATCTGTTTTTTTGTCCTGAAAACTTCCAAAAGCACTTTCTTTTCAGCTCCTTCTGTCCCTCGACACCCAGAACGATCAGAAATCCATCAAAAACAAGTCACGAAGAATGAAACCGTCTCCACACTTTTAGCGAAGAGCTCAGATGCATCAGTTCATCTGCTTTAATTCAGCATGCATTTCAGGAAATACACATTTCTATGGCAGAATTATTTCGTTCCTTCAAAAGAAATATCTTGACTGGAAGAAAACCTCTCAAACACACATTAAACATCATTCCCTGGAGGAAAAGGACTGCCTTTCTCTTAGACACTCAACGTCTATTCAATGCATCTGACGCTTCTGGCAACATCCGGCTGCATTCACACAGAGCACATCAGGTCATCTGCATTCACAGTCTTCATCAGTGTCACGCTCACATCCATCACGCTTTACATGACACGAAGCCCTGCCCACATCTGATCATGACACTGCAAGTCATGCTAAATGTGATCACACTCATGTTCTTCATGCATATATTCATTCGTAAGTGCAAGATTTATGTGCGTATTTACACTTCAAGAGGCTGCTAATAGACCAGTTCCATTACATACATGACAAGCTTCCGCTTTCACTTATATTAATGCAATAATTACCTCACAAAAACATGCTCAGGTTAGAAAAATCAAGCTCAAAACAGTCTCCAACATTATCTGAGGAGTCAGTTTAGACTTAGACAAGTCAAAAATACATTGCATAACCAGGTTTTATCTTAGAATTTAAAAACAGAATATACAAAAGACATGAAGAGAAATCCAAAGAACATTGTGCCAAAAATACTTGGCATTACACAAACATGAAAAAGTGAATCCAGACTGTTTTGCATTGAAAATGAAGTAAACTGCATTGCAGTAACTGCACTCAAACCATTTGAGATTGCTTCAAAAGGCTTTGATTTGGAGCGTTCACATGTATATCAGCATTCTTGTTTCTGAAGCGCAGCAGATTCTTTTTTTTTCACAGAAGAATTAATATTAGCTGTAAGTGACCCGGTCACAAATAAAATGTACCAAATGAGATCTGAGGCCAGTTTTAGGGGCAAAAGCAAATCAAATGAATAAGAAAGACTTATGCACTCATCTAGAGACAGCAGACACGGACAACCTGGTTTCTGTGAAGCACCAGAGACAGTGTGATTACAAAGAAATCTGAGATCTTTTTAACTTCTTGTGCTGTTAGTTTGGTTCTTTTAAGGCAAGACACTTCAGGCAAAACCACTGTGTTTTCAATGTTGAGATTTTGGGCTAATTTGCTTCCATAACTTGCCTTTGTTCGGACTAGTGGAAAGAAAACATCCAAAATACACTTGTTTTACTACACTTTATCAATACCTAGTATTCCATCTTTTGCATGTTTATGCAACATTTAAGCAAAACTTGCATACAAAACAATTGTCTGGCAATCAATTGGGGAAATATATATGTATATATCTATTCACTTGTGCTGTCTTGCCTAAGAAAACACAACTAGATTAGATTACTTACAAATTGTAGTCCATTACTGATTACAAATTGCATGACGAAAACTGCACTTACAGTAGTAACATAATCTGGATTACACGTATTAGCTAATGTAGTGGGATTACAAACCTTCTTTAGTGAAATAAGACATCAACAGATGAACATGAAAGACAGCAGCATCTGAACTTTCTGATAATACAAAGTTTATTGTACATTTGCCCATGAGCTCATGGATCTGAGAGACTACACGACGGATATGCTACATAATAATCAAAAGCTATATAGATATGGCATTCAGCGGTTCAAAACATGCCGGCAAGCATTCACTTTTCTTGAGAAGAAAAATAAAAGAAAACAGTGCTCAACATTTGTGAAAAACAACAATCATGGATTTGATCGGAGACTGTCGAGTAAACATAGGCATGATCATAAAATGACATTAGCTAAAGCCATGATGCGTATGTGTTAGCTGTAAAACAACATTTCTGTCAATGTGAATCGCTTAAGTGTCATTTCCACACAGACAAGAAACTTAAGGCTTGCAGAATGTGTGACGTGCGCGGGCTGTGTAGTTTTGCAAACTTTCCTTCCTATGGATTCACGCGATCGTCTACAGATGACTATGGAAGGCCGTTTCAGCCATAGGAATAACAAATAAAAAAGGTGAACTTCTGAGAGGAAAAGTCCAAATTGTGAGATATAAACTCAAAATTGCAAGAAAATAAAAAGTCTATAATAAAAAATAAAATAATAAAATAAAATTTAATTAAAAAAAAAAAAAAATGCAACATACCAACTCTGAATTGCAAGATATAAACTGAATCTGATATAAACTCATAAACTGTGAGATATAAACTCAGAATTCTGACTTTATCTGAGTTTTGATCTCTTTTTTACTCAATTCTTTAAAAAAAAAAATCGGAATATGAGATATGAACTCAGAATTATGAGAAATAAACTTAGAATTATTAGAAATAAACTCAGAATTATGACAACCTCAGAATTACAACCTCAGAATTATGATATATTAACTCATTATGAGAAATAAATTCAGAATGGCAAGACTTTTGAGACAAACTCAGAAAAATGAGATATAACTCATAATTATGATATAAACTCAGAATTATGAGATATAACTCAGAATTATGATATAAACTCAGACTTGCGAGACAAACTCAGAATTATGAGATATAACTCAGAATTCTGATATAAACTCAGACTTGCGAGACAAACTCAGAATTATGAGACATAACTCAGAATTATGATATAAACTCAGAATTACGAGATATAAACTCAGACTTGCAAGACAAACTCAGAATTATGAGATATAACTCATAATTATGATATAAACTCAGACTTGCGAGACAAACTCAGAATTATGAGATATAACTCAGAATTATGATATAAACTCAGAATTACGAGATATAAACTCAGACTTGCAAGACAAACTCAGAATTATGAGATATAACTCATAATTATGATATAAACTCAGACTTGCGAGACAAACTCAGAATTATGAGACATAACTCAGAATTATGATATAAACTCAGAATTACGAGATATAAACTCAGACTTGCAAGACAAACTCAGAATTATGAGATATAACTCATAATTATGATATAAACTCAGACTTGCGAGACAAACTCAGAATTATGAGATATAACTCATAATTATGATATAAACTCAGACTTGTGAGACAAACTCAGAATTATGAGATATAACTCAGAATTATGATATAAACTCAGAATTACGAGATATAAACTCAGACTTGCAAGACAAACTCAGAATTATGAGATATAACTCATAATTATGATATAAACTCAGACTTGCGAGACAAACTCAGAATTATGAGATATAAACTCATAATAAACTCAGAATTATGAGATATAAAATCAGAATTGAGAGTAAAAAGGTCAGAATTGTGAAATAAATTGTGAAATACCTTTCTTATTTTTTATTTCGTGGCAAAAACAGGCTTCCATTGATTGCGAATAATGCGGTCAACCTGCTTTCTAAGAAGTGCCAAGCTAAGATTTCTTCCTCAATCAAGCATTTAACATTCAGAAAGCAAAACTTTTGGTCATATTGATTACATTTTGGGAGTAAAAGCAAGACTAGCAATTTTTTTGTTTAAAAGACCATGACTTTCCCCAGCCAAGTGTATGCTGGTTAGTGCTGGTCCTTCTGGTGATGCTAACTGACCGCGTGAGTCTTGCTGGTTAAACTAACTATAAATCCTGGTGCTGCAGAATCACTAATACCACATAATTCATCTAACGCAAAGATTTACTTGTTTACTTGTCAGATAGCGCAAACCTGTCTGACAGATTCTGGTTGTGTAGATCTACAAAGTACGTGAAAGTTGTGAGTCTGTACAGTGAAAACAAAACGACAGCATTTAGAAATACATTCACAAGCATTTCAGAACCAAACTGGCCTCAAGTAAACATTTACACACAACAGGAACAAAACCGACAGCGCTATAAAAGATACCAAAGGCAATTTAGCAAAATACAGTAGATTCTTTGGAAAACAAATTGAAATCAAGCAAGGCAGCTGTGACGATATTCAACTCAAATCACTTCACTGGGACCGAATGTGCAGAACTCAACTATCCCTTACAAACAAGTACTGTGGCGTTACCGTAGTACAGAGCATGGTATTCACCTAGCATGGTATTTACATGGTAAACCAGGGTACTTCAAAGAATACCAGGGTATTGGTGTAGTACTTTTTTGTAAGTGAGTGTCAGCTTCAGAACTGCCACATGACCCAACTGAACCAATGACTTACATCTATATGCGTCTGTTAGGCTAAATGATGTCCAATGGTCATTTACCACAGTATTCTGACTGTACATTATGTAATTATTGTATGTTATATGACTCCAGGAAGTAATTCTGCTGCTTTTGCTGAATTTGAAGCATTTTGCATGCAGATCAGGGAGACCGGGGCTAGTTCTCACATGGCGAAAAGTTTTAAGTCAAAAGTAAAAAATACACCAATGCTTTTTTCTCTAGCAATTGTTGTGTTTGTTACGGTCTTGTTTTTATTTAGAGAGTATTGCATATTTCAGACAAATATATTTCTAGCAGGAGGTTCCCCTTTTGCTTACATCATATAGTGTGTGACAACATGCCCCATATACATTGTAAAATGATTTTTCAAGTGGAGTACATTTTACAAAATGTTATTACTTCCAAATGTCACATTTAATTCAATGCTACTTGCCAATTCTTTGTCATTATTTGTGAAATTTACTAGCAGTTTCTGAGTGAAAAGTGTTAAATCCTACACCAATTGTTTTCATGAGATTGATTTTTCAGCAAATGCATGAAGTGATCAAATGTAAACCTTGCAAGCAATGTAAGTCTCTTTGGATAAAAGCATTTTCCAAATTTTTCCTGAGCAATAGCGTTGTCTGTAAATAAATCAATCCACCATAAAATATATTCACTGTGTGACAACTAGCCCCGGTCTCATTCCAGCACAAGCAGCAGATGAACAGCATTAAAGGGAGCGTTAGAGAAAGACTGCGGCGACTGAGATGATGTAAACGAATGATCCTCTTTGGAGATGTGTGAAGTGCTGTAGAACAGATACGGATGATTTCTACAGGAAAAATACGTTAAATCCGGTCAGCTGTCCGGTCTCGATACAGACATTTTTGTTCAGTATGGTTTCAACCAATAAAACAAACTACAGAAGGCAACAGAACATCAATTACATCAGAACAAGGCAAAACGACACGTGTGCTCTCAGTAAATTAGTGCATTCAAAATAGTACTTTTCCCTGTTTCATGAGTGAAATTCAATTAACTAACAGAAGGGGAAATTAAATGATTAGTTCATGTTCAACTTTATACTACATCTGGCCCTCATGTTTTCTGATGGCATGTATTAGAAAATGAGATGATTTTTTATGTATGCTGAATGACTGTGAAGCAGACATATCACATTATTAAACGGATACTTTTGTTGTTACAGAAATAGTTTTAGAAATTACTTTGGAACGTTTAGTATCTTTAAGAAAAGAAAAATATTGGCAGAAAATAGGCTTTTTTATTATTATTTCAAGAAGCTGTTAATTTGCCGTATGAAATGAACTTTAAATATACATTTATTAACATGCAAATTATTAATCCAGGGAGTATTAAAAAACTGTAAACTTGAGAGAAAGGGATATTTTATATTTCATATGTACTTGAAGTGAATTTCCTACCCATGGTAATTAATTAAGGGAATATTGTGATCAACATTAAGTGACCTGGTTTAGAGACGTTTCAAATTCCCAAGCTGTCGTGAAGTACATTCACCAGCGAACATGAACGACGTGGTACTACAGAGACATGATTTAAAGGGATAGTTCACACTGAAATCTCAATTCTCTCATTATTTACTCGCCCTCATGTCGTTTATCAGCAGATAACACTTACTGTTTAACTTTGCAATATGGTGCCTTTTTATGAGCTATGTCTAACAGTAGAACACTGCACTAGCATCACAAAGGTTATGGGTTTGAATCCCATGGAAAGTGAGAACTTACACAACATGCATTGAATGTAGGGCTGCACGATGAATTATATTTTAATCGTGATCAAGATTTCTGCTTCTCCTGATTTATAAAGCATGATCATGTGTGATATTTGTCTGCTGGATATTTATCCTGAAAACATTTCATTTTAATTTGGCATTTGTGCTTTCTTGCATTGGTAACAATTGTGGTTGCCAGATCAAGATTTAAATCCCCTAATCAAAGCTTTTTTCATCAATCGACACATTTCCTGCCCAATGGTTTACTTAATCTTTCTGTTTTCTTTGATACAATCTTTTGCTGTGACTAAATCTGTGAGCAAACCCATACACCAAAAACACTTTTTTTTTTTCTTTTTTTTTTCCAGGCCAGCATATATTTAAAGATATGCTAATATATGCTGTAAACTTCAAAGCTAAAAGAAATTTGAAAAATTGAAAATGAATTTTTTGAAATTTCAAATATATTATAATTAAATATTTCAAAATGTATTTCAGGGGAAAGAAAATACATTTCAATCTCAAATTAGCCTAGATTTAGCCTACATCAATTTTATTGTGTTCTACGTGTAAAAACTTTTAATAAATAACAACTAAACTTTTTTTTTTTTTTTTTTTTAATTTTTCTTCAAATGTGACATGCAAATTGATAGAAATACAAGGACTGCAAAATATATTCTAAAATGCTTTTAATATATTTATAATTTTATAATATTTAAAAAAACGGGAGCAAAATATAATTATGTAAATATATTTTGAAATATATTTAACAAATATATTTTTGGCCATTTTTTTTCTGCATTTTGAAATATATTTCAAAAGTTTATTAATGTATTCATTAACTTTTGCTGTATGGGAATCATGTGAGTCGACTTTCTCTTGGTTTGTGCTTATGTGAGAGTACAATCACTTTGAAGGAACGTAAAATAAATAAATAAATAAATAAAATTGTTAATAATTATGACTATATTTTTTGAGCAAAATAATCACAATTAACCTTTGAACCATTTTTGTGCAGACCTACATGAATGCAATGTCACTTTGGATAAGAGCATCTCCCAAATGCATAAATGTACTTTTGTGATATTTTTATGGTGCTTTTGTGTAATTTTGGTCCTTTTTTGCAGCTGTCCTTCTCTGAAAAATATCTCAAAATATCTTCTTTTTATCTTGCATATCAGAAAAAAGTAGCCTGTGTCTGCTATTTTTTGCGACACGAGGGCGACTAAATAACAACAGGCTGTCTGCGATATTTTTGAGTGAACGATCCCTTTAACTAGCGGACGATATGAAATCCATTAGATGTTCATAAAGACGCAAACGCAACACATATGAAACGCTAACGACTCTCCCATCGTCTCTCACGTTAAAATCCGTCCAGACATGAGCTGATGGATAAGCAAGCGCTCAGCCCTCAGAAGCTTTACCGCGTCTTGCCGTTTCCACCGTTTCTTCCGCTCATGAAGCTGCGCTCCCAAGATAAACGCTGCATTTTAAACACGCAAATGCAGTCCGGCGCGCGTTAATCTGATCGAACCCCGACTACAAGAGGTTTATTTCGAGCCAGACCATCCTCGCTCCGCGTAAGCGCCGTCTCCAGTGGCGGAATGAGGCGATGGAGCGCATAAATCGGAGTCTGTATCCGACTCACCCTCCGCGATGTACGGCCTGACTTTAGCGCAGCGCGACACGCCGCTGAAATAAGCGTTGTTAAGGAAGTCCAGGTTGTCTTTGGACTGCGAGATGCTGAAGCCGCTGAAAGAGCGCTCCAGTTCCTCGTGGTCCACTGAGGGGATGGATATGGACGTGTCGCTTTCGGCTCCAGCCTGCTGCTGGGAAAGAGCCAGGGGGCGTGCGTCTTCGCCCCGCGATGCATGATGCTGTCCCGCCCCGCGAGAGCCTCCGTTGCGCTCGTGAGCCGGAGGCGGCGGGATGCGCACTAGTGAGGGGTCACCCATGGGTGATGTGCCCTGCGGGGGTTCGGGGTGGCTGTGAGGGTGCCAGGAGGTTGAGGGAGGGCAGTGGTGGTTGACACAGGTCGATGGAGGCGGGTCGAAGTTCTTCTGGCCTGCGGAGCTGCTGGAGCGGATGATTTTGGTGATGGAGCCGCTCTTCTCCATGTGCTCCACTGGACTGTGGTATGGAGGCGCTGGGTCTGGCTCTTTAGAGGCGAAGTAAGCATCCGTCTCTGACTGCGGGATGCCCATGCGCTGGATGTAGATGTTGACCAGGAAATCCAGCTTTCTCTCCATTGACATCACCTGAAAAAGAGGAAGATCTTATTATCTTGTGCTTGAAAACACTTGGTTATGAGTGAATCACATTAAAAACAATGTGAAGCAAGATTGTTTGAGTTCAGAGTTCTTTAGTTCAGCGGTTCCCAATTCCAGTCCTAGTGTCTCTTATCACTTCAGACGTTTGTTCTGTTCGACCGCAAGTGCCCTGTGAAGTGGACATCACAGGATATTCCGGGCATTAAAGTGTGCAAGATGTAATTTAAATTGCATTTATTTACAGAGGTAGGGTGGGGGAAAGCACCCCCCAAAATAACCACAAGATAAAATCAAGATACCTTTTTAGTGATGATATGATAACAGTAAGGCCTGTAGATAGGGAGTGCGTGTTGTTTAATAAAAATATAACTATATTTTCAGAATGACATAATTTTTCTTAAACATAGTAAGTGTAGTAAAACGCCCCCGCAGGGGGCAATGGACAATTACTGTAGTTACTCTGTTCTGAACATCAAATCCTTTGTTTTTCCATCAAATGTATTCTAACTAGTTGGTTGGTTTTCTGAACACATTTAACTTTTGTTTCACAGAAAAAAATTACACAGTCCTTAAGGGGTGATCTGATGGTCTGAATCAGGTGTGTTAAACAACAGAGACATGCAAAATATGCGAGGACTGGAACTGGGAACCGCTGCTTTAGTTTGTCTTTAGTACTCAAAGCTGACTAAAACTTCTAGCTGTATTTGGGGGAAAATGGATCAAAATATTTAACATTTATAGGAGAACATGCAATTTGTTTTCCAATAAATTCCTCACTATGAGAATTTTTTTTACTTCATGATAATATAAATAAAATACAGTAGCCTGGTGAATCTCACAAAGAGTGTCCAAACAAAATAGGTTCGAAATAAAATGGATAACATTTCAAGCAAAATTTAATACATAAAATAAAAATGTTAATTATGATTTTAAAAATTAATTCAATACGTGAACATTTTATTTATGATTACAAGAATGTATTAAATTATTAAAAAAAATTATTTAATACATAAAATAAACATTTTAGATATGATTAAAAAAGTAATTCAATACATAAAGCAAATATTTTAGTTATAATTAAAAATAATTTAGTATAGTAAATTAACATTTTATTATTAAAAACATTATTTAATATATAACATTTAATTATGATTTTAAAGAAATCAATACATAAACATTTTAGTAATGACTTAGTAAAAAAGGGACAAAACAAACATTTGTTTGCCTGTTTTACTTAACACACATACTAGTATAATTCTCATTACCAATGTTTTTTGATGAATAAAAAACACTGATTATTAAGGTAACACACACACATGCATACATAAATAAATAAAAATCTGAAATTGTCAGTTTATTTAGTTAAAAAATTAGTTAATCAGAAACTAGTTTAAATATAACTTATTTGGGAAACATCCTCTTGATGTTCTAAAAAGTTTTTAAAAGTATCTCATGACTGAAATGGAGAATCATTATGAAGATTCATTTAAAAAAAAATATTTCTTTTTGTCAGTTGCAAAATTGAAAAATTGAATAATCTGATAAAAGAAAATAAATATATAATCAAACAGATACTTTTTTGCACTCTTCCATTCATAATATACTGCCAAAACCATTATGAGCTTTCTGCCAGCTATAATAAATAAATATAGTATTTTTACTCAAAACTCCACTGACCATAATTCACATCAGTGTATTTCACAGTGATCTCTTATTGGTGTGACTGACCTGTTTCTCCACTTTCCCAAGCCGTCCCATCATGCTGGGATCCTCTGGTTCTGCATCTGTGGTTCCTTTAGGACGATCCTTGTCTGTTATTGAAGGACCTCGACCAACAATCTGATCCACTCTAACAATCAATTACAGAGAGCAAACATCTAGAATAAACTTCATAACTCATCAGAGTCAAACTGTAAGTGTAACTGTTTTAGGAGAACATGTCAACCAGTGATTCATTATGGATAAACACAGAAATACATTGCTGATATTCACCAATTGTTAAATACACTAGATTTTTGATACTATTGTTATACTGTTATAATAATAACAACATTCATATGAAAGATGTACAAATTCTTAACTTTAAGAAATAATACACCATGTATTCTATCTTAAAGCAGAAAGCAGTGTGGGAAATCAATGAATGCATGCAGACGGAGGGATATGATAATGAGGGGGTGTGTCCACACGCAGACAGACAGAGATGATTGGACAGAAAGAGTCAGGCCCTCCAGACGGACGTTTTCTGTTGACATTTGCCGCTTTTGAATAATGTGTCGAAGTGAAATCACATCTTTACTTGCATATTACAGTATGAGCCGTACATTTGACACATTATCCAAAGCTGATGGACTACACTAGCAGGGGTGCGTCTGATCCGAGACACTCCGTCTAAATACGGCATCAGATGTGTTGTTTTGCTGCTTTAAAAAAAAGACATCGGTGGGAATCAATCAAGCATGAAGAAAAAATACTGTGCATCATGTGGCATGCCTGAAAACGCCATGCCAACATGCATACGGAAAAACAGCGATGCTAAATGAAATGAAAGACCATTTGGACATGTGCATCTCCATTTGCTGCTTCTTGCTGCCGCAACTCTTCATTTCCATACAGCGGTGCAGGCAATCTAGCTTAACCAGTTTTAGTTCAGCTACATGACTAGTAACTCACCGAAAGTGTGGGATTTGGTTCCCCTCGACTAAACGTCTCTACAAAACACTTGGGGCACAGCAAAGAAAGGTCATGAAGTGAATTAGGAGCTGATTATCAGAAGCCGCCCGCAGCGTTCAGGCCTGATGCAATAATAGACTAGTTTGTTTAGTAGGGCTGGGAATCGAAAATCAATTCCAATTCCAGAAGCGGATACTTAAGGTCAGGAATCGGATAATTGTTGGAAAATTAAAACTTCAATTCCACCTATCAATTCCTGTGTGTGCATCTTTTTTTTTTAGGTGGCGAAAAGGGGCTGTTGAGAACGAATTTGTCTTTGAATCATTCATTCAAGAGATTCGTTCAAAAACACTGATTCATCCAGTAACGAAACAAGTGAATCTTGAGTGATTCACTGAATCATTCATTCAAGAGATTCATTCAGAAACACTGATTCATCCAGTAACGAGACAAGTGAATCTTGAGTGAGTCACTGAATCATTCCTTCAAGAGATTCATTCAAAAACACTGATTCATCCAGTAATGAAACAAGTCAATCCTGAGTGAGTCATTGAATCATTCCTTCAAGAGATTCATTCAAAAACACTGATTCATCCAGTAATGAAACAAGTGAATCTTGAGTGATTCACTGAATCATTCCTTCAAGAGATTCATTCAGAAACACTGATTCATCCAGTAACGAAACAAGTGAATCTTGAGTGAGTCATTGAATCATTCCTTCAAGAGATTCATTCAAAAACACTGATTGATCCAGTAACGAAACAAGTCAATCCTGAGTGAGTCATTGAATCATTCCTTCAAGAGATTCATCCAAAAACACTGATTCATCCAGTAATGGATCAAGTGAATCCTGAGTGAGTCACTGAATCACTCATTCAAGAGATTCATCCAAAAACACTGATTCATCCAGTAATGAAACAAGTCAATCCTGAGTGAGTCATTGAATCATTCCTTCAAGAGATTCATCCAAAAACACTGATTCATCCAGTAATGAAACAAGTCAATCTTGAGTGAGTCATTGAATCATTCCTTCAAGAGATTCATTCAAAAACACTGATTCATCCAGTAACGAGACAAGTGAATCTTGAGTGAGTCATTGAATCATTCCTTCAAGAGATTCATTCAAAAACACTGATTCATCCAGTAACGAAACAAGTGAATCTTGAGTGAGTCATTGAATCATTCCTTCAAGAGATTCATTCAAAAACACTGATTCATCCAGTAACGAAACAAGTGAATCTTGAGGGAGTCATTGAATCATTCCTTCAAGAGATTCATCCAAAAACACTGATTCATCCAGTAACGAAACAAGTCAATCCTGAGGGAGTCATTGAATCATTCCTTCAAGAGATTCATTCAAAAACACTGATTCATCCAGTAACGAAACAAGTGAATCTTGAGTGAGTCATTGAATCATTCCTTCAAGAGATTCATTCAAAAACACTGATTCATCCAGTAACGAAACAAGTCAATCCTGAGTGAGTCATTGAATCATTCCTTCAAGAGATTCATTCAAAAACACTGATTCATCCAGTAATGAAACAAGTGAATCTTGAGTGATTCACTGAATCATTCCTTCAAGAGATTCATTCAAAAACACTGATTCATCCAGTAACGAAACAAGTCAATCCTGAGTGAGTCATTGAATCACTCCTTCAAGAGATTCATCCAAAAACACTGATTCATCCAGTAACGAAACAAGTGAATCTTGAGTGAGTCATTGAATCATTCCTTCAAGAGATTCATTCAAAAACACTGATTGATCCAGTAATGAAACAAGTCAATCCTGAGTGAGTCATTGAATCATTCCATTCATAAATTCCATCAAGATTTTGTTTAGTTGTCTAATACGTTTTCTTCAGAATTGTGAGAGAACTACAACCTCCATTAAAAAAAGTCTCAGTTTATCCAGAATGGTGCAGCTCTATTTTGCACACAAACAGCTCTTAGTCGAGTCCAGTTTTTCTGTAGCCGGCTGATTTTTGATCATGGTATTCAGCAGAAATGAACTGTTTTGCAAAAAGAGACCCAGAACAAATAAGTTTGATATCTAAATGTTTGACTTCGAAACTGGGAATCGATAAAAATCGGCAGAATCAGAATTGGAATTGCTCAAATTCAATCGATACCCAACCCTATTGTTCAGGTAGTTTCTCAGTTTCTACTAGCCATGTAGTCTGAAACAGAAGCAGGTTTCTTGGTTGGTCTCTAACGCAGGCCCGGGAGATGTCCTAACCTAGAAGACCACTGGGGCGACTCTTTGGTTCCTTTGGTTGAACACTTCTTTTGGCGAGGGGTGCTGGGACCTGGAGGACCCAATATCATATCTAACCTGGCAAAGCAAATAGAGTAGAGGACAGCAGAATGCAGAATGACGTGACTCGAGCAGCGCAAACCCAAACCAACAACAACAAACCCTCCAAATATATTCCAGACATACTTCATGGAGGTCATTACCGCGCTTGCTGTCAGCGATCAACGTGTGATGAAAGTATGCCAGTTATGCTTTCAAAATATGTGCTTATTTATAAGCAGGAATATATTTACATGTCAAATCATAACCACATTCATTTATTCATACAGGAGGACTGGCCTAAAATGAGACGGATGTGTCTGTGTTGGATTACTTGAATAAGTAGGCAGCAATTTATGGGCACTGTTTTTTAGGCTGTCACGGGTCAATGATGATGATTTTGGATTTATCTGGCATTGAAAAACTTTAATACTAATATTAATAACTCCAAAAATAGCAAGAAAAAATAATAAAATATAGAATAAAATAACAAAATATTTTAGCTTTAAATATTGGTTTCCTATTTAAATATTTTCATGTTTAAATATTTAAAATATTTAGCTTTAAATATTTTTAGCTTTAAATATTGGTTTCATATGGCATTGAAGCTTTAATATTATTTTCAAACAAACTTTCATTTAATGACTTAAAAATATTAATAAAATATTCTAATTTAAAATGTATTTGTTAATATAATAATAAATAATAAAATATTTCATATTTAAACATTTTTAATGTTTAATGTTTTAATGTTAGACTTAAATACATGAAAGATTTTATTTTATGATATTTTATTATTTATAATATATATATATATATATTTTACATGCCATTAAATAACATAACCTTTTATACTTAAATATTTTATCTAATAAAATATAATAAAATATTTTCATTACATCTTGAGTGTACAAATCTCAAACATTTTTATGTTTAACAAGGTAAAAAAATATTTGTACAAATATGAATTTCTGAATCATGAATATCACATTTTCTCTGATAAAGAACATCACATTTTGATCTAATAAAATATAAAATATTTTCATTAAATCTTAAGTGTACAAATCTTAAATATATTTTCAAATGTATTTTTAAGGGTAAAAAATAAATAAAAAATATTGTTACAAATGAATATCACATTTTCTTTGGGTTTATGATTTGCAAACCACAATTAAATTTGCCATGTCATAAAAAACTGTTCTGATATTTTTTTTGAAGATTATTGGAGTAAGTTTTAAAGAAAAATACAATTTTAGTCCTCATACTTAAAAATTCCACATTTAATTTAATGTGTTACTTGCCAGTTCTCAGTATTTGTGAAATGTACTTGCATTTCTGAGTGAAAATTGTTTCAAACTAAATCCTACATCAAACTTTCTCACAGTATGAACTGTCTTTTCATTTATTTCTTAATGAATGAATAGATTTGTTGAATAAAAATGAGTGCCACATCATTATTGACCAACATATGCTGCTCTGAACTGCTAAAATACCATGATATTGTATCTCAGTAAATGAAGATAATGCTTCTTAATGAAGGTATTTAAACACAAAACCGCACATTTTGTCACTGAAGACAGTGTCTGGGCAGTTTTTAGGTTTTGGGGTAATATATACATACATGTGAGGATAGTTCTGATTCGGACAGATATGAACATCAAACCAGTGAGAGACGTTTAGGAAACCGAGCCATGCAAAACACAACACAACACAACACAACACTGTCTAGTATGTATGAGTCAAGTCTGACGGTGTGAAGAGAAGACAGAAAGAGAAGCAGCTGTATCTGCTCTTGCCTGGACTGCAGATTTTTAATGCGTGCCAGCATGTCCAGATGTCCGGCCGAATACTGCTCTATCACGTCCATCACGTCGTACGGCCGCAGACTCTCTTTAAACTTTCGCTTGGACACCATGAACCTCATGATGCTGCAGGGACAAACAATTCACACACATTATCACGCTTTACACAAAAATCAAACCGTGAGAAGCTGTTGAGAACATGGCCAGGTCATATTTCACCCCTAAAATATAAAGAAAGAAACATGAAAATATGTTTTGATTACCTATTTCTTGTAAACTAAAACCATAATAAATATTACTTGGCAAAAAAAAACATTAACTGAAATAATTTTAAAAAAATTGTTACTTGAAATAAAATGAAATAATAAAAAAAAAACATATATTATATAATATATATAATTTTTAATTTTACTTAATTAGTTTCAGCTAGTTGCCAAGTAAACAATTCAAATTTTCATTTAGTTAAATTTGATGACTAAAAGAACTAAAACTTAAATGAAAATTAATAAAATTAATAATTTTAAACAAACAAACAAACAAGCAAAAAATAAAAATAAAAATGACAAAAGCACACAACAAAATGACAAAAACTTTAACTAAAATAAAAAAGAAACCGGAAACGATCAAATCTAATTCTAATACTATAATAGTATCGCAATGATACATAAATAACACCAATTTGTTATTTTAGTATGACTGAGATAGTATTACAGTTTTCACTAATATTCTGAATTAGTTGAATTTTTATATTTGCCATTTTCATTTTAATTTGAATTAAAGTTTTCGAAATTTTGTTGTTTTTTGAGATTTTTTAAAAATATGTCCATATATGAAATAAATATAAATTAAATAAAAGTGAGAATTTTTTTAAAAAAAGTTAAAAACAAAATAAATCAACATAGAATAAATAAAATAAGTTAAAATAAAGAATAATGTATTTTTTTATTATTTGATTTTAAGTAAAGAAAATGTTATTTTATGGTTTTAGTTTTGGTAAAGTATAATAACCCTGGACCATTAGGATTTTTACTTTTAATTTTGCAGGAAAACATGACCTGAACATGTATTTGTCAGATTTATTTTCTCAGGCTTGATACTGACCTTCAATATTCAAAATATCTCATGCATAAGAGTCGCTGGCATGATCTGAGCAATGAACGTGTGAATGTAACAAAGGATTCAAAAGACTGAATGTAACACGTTTTGTAACTTACATTCAGGAAAGACTGAGTTTGTGAGGTAATATTATGTGATGCAGACTGCTGTAGTTTTATCAATAATATTACTCGTCTGATGGATGCTGCCTGTCTCATCTTTGCTTACCACACGGCCCTGATGGTAACTTTTAGTCCCGGCGTTAAATCCTGAGGGACAAACTCACAATGGCAGCTCTTATTGTCATCAACAATGTCTTCTCCGGGAAGGCTGGCTTCTACAAAACACAACACGGACAGCAGGACTCTGGAGTTAGTGCACAAACCCCCTAAACCCTCCAAAAACCTACACTTAGCAGAGCTGCAGCCGTTAACTCGGTTAACTAGCTCAGTCCCACACCAGACTGGTCAATGCAATGCCATCTTTATAAAGCTACGAGACGGGAGAAATCCAAACAACTGTGGCCCAAAAAACAATAAAGCCATACAGTGACCCCAAAACACATTCAGACACTTAAGATACAGTTAAACTGGATGAACAGCACCGCATCAGGTAATAAAATATCAAATCAAGTGCTATTTAAATTAAAGATATTAAATAGGTTGGTTTCAAATGCTGACACTGAAAAACTCAGAAATTGCTAGCAAATTTCACTAATGCTAGTTGGTTTAAAATGATAAATAAATAAATAAGTAATAAGGACAGTGAAATTGTTAGAAAGTTGATAACAAATTTCAATGAATAAAAAAACACTCAAATAATAAAACTCTGAAAAATGCATATTTTTTACAGTGCAAAGTTTTTGTGTTTGTTAAAAGTTAGCGAAACATAAAAAAAGTGCAATCTTTTGCAGATTTGATATTTTGTATCTAATGCAGTGACATTCAGACACGTTTAAGTGCAACTTAAAGTCAGAATTTTTGAGGCTGCTGTAAAAGCAAACAGCAATGAACTTTGCCTTACAATTAAACTAATTCTTCTTTCAGCAGACTGACTTTGTAGAAATACTGGCACATTTTTGTCAAAAGACATTATTTAATGAAGTGGTTGACTATGAGTGAGTTAATAAAGCACTGAGGCAATTGTCAAACATGTTAATGGCCATAATCAAACACTTTCATTAATTTAATTGACTGTTTTAAATGATTTTTTAGATCACTGGTGATTGATGAAACTTGTACTTAACCAGCAATACCTCAGTGCTGGACTCTTGAGTCTTAAAGCAGCAGATCTCAACTGATTTTATGTTGAACGCAAAACACAATGCCAAACCTGTAACCAGCATTTAATGTAATACAGGTCATATTTTCTTTATCAAAACAGACCTGTGACCACTTTTGGGTCATGCCTCACACCGGTTGAGAACCACTGATTTAGAGTCATAATCTCTTAAAGGGACAGTTCACCCAAAAATGAATATTTGCTGTTAATTTACTCATCCTCAGATCATCCAAGATGTAGGTGACTTTTTTTCTTCTTCGGTAGAACAGTAAAGAAGTTTTTAGCTGAAACTGTGTGTCTTAGCGATTCATAAAATGCAAGTCATTTTTGAGGAGGAAAAAAAACATATCAAGGAACACAAAACGAATCCCCATGGCTCGTGACAAAATATCGAGGTCTTATGAAGCGAAACTATTAGAATGTGTAAGAAACTGAACATTATTTACAACATTATTACCTGAAATCCAGAGCCTCAGGCAAATGGAGAAATCAGATTCTTTTCCATGACCTGGTTCTTTCGGTCAGTTCGTTTCAATGAACTGATTCAATTCACTAGTTGTTTTATGTAATCATGCAGTGACGTAACGTATATGCAATTATATTATTAAAGCACCCAGTAATGATGTGAAATGTGGATGTTTTGCATGTCTAAAGCATATAAAGTGAATAAACTAGTCTTCATCAGCTCACATTTTTACATAAACAGTGAGAAACCATAAAAAATGTTCATTTGTTCCCATAATTCAAGTGTTTGGTTCACACATGCACATATCAGCGGTCTACAGTCAAACTGTTTCCTCAGTTCAGAGACTGTTGGAGGAACTGGAGCTCTGAATCAGTTCATTCATCATAGGATCAGATATGCCGCATTCTGGCTCATTTCACGTCGAAGTGACTGTCAGACGTATGAAAAGTGAGTTCTGATTGAGTAACTTGTAGATCTGTGCTACAACTGTTTCAGATTACTCAGTCTGATTCAGTGAACTAGTTCATTCAGTTCACAAAAAAGAACCGGTTCAAAAGAATGATTCATGAACTGGACATCACTTCGGACCGTTTGCCTGAGGCTCTGGATTACAGGTAATAATGGTGTAAATAATGTTCAGTTTCTTGCAGAGACTTATCATTTCTCTACATAAAGACCTCAGTGTATCATCAGGAGCCATGGGGATTAATTTTGTGTTCCTTGATATGATTTGTTTTTTATTCTCAAAAATGGGCATCCATTGACTTGCATTTTAAGAATCGCCAAGGAGCACGGTTTCAGCTAAAAATCTTCTACACTGTTCAACTGAAGAAAATAGTCATCTACATCTTGGACGGCCTGAAGGTGAGTAAATTAACAGCAAATGTTTATTTTTGGGTGAACTATCCTTTTAAATAACACTAACCAGCCCATTTTTTTATATTCATGCGAAACGCTGATTGCATTTGTCATTTTGGGTCACAGTGTCTTTCTCCTGTGTTCCCATTAGTTGGCACAGACCATCTGGCACAGGACAGGTGCGTACAAATAAATCTACCTGTGCTTATTATGCCAGATAAACCACAGAGCCTTAAAACTATGGGATTATATTAGAGTCAAAATGATTTATAGATGCACGCACAATTATCCATGGACTGCATACATTTTATGCGTGTATCTTACTAACCACAAACAAATGCCTTTCAATTTGAGTCTGTGGAATTCGGGATTAAATGATTGTGCAGCGATTTATACAAATACAGACATGTTTGCGAATAAAAATGTTATGTTCTGCATTTATATATCATAAATTGCTCACGCAAAAAGGAATCCATGCATTTGCGGATCAGGTGACACGCATGCATTTATCGACGTCTTGTTCGAGTCAATCTTGTTCGGTTCATTTGGATTTTGAGATTTCATTTTCGCAGTTTACAACATTTCCCGACCCTCATACACACAACTACCAATGAACAAAGCCCAGTGCAATTCATGAACGCGTACACGATTTGAAAAATTCGCAAATGTGTGTCACTACACTGAAACAAATGCTTTTCAATCTGTGTCTGCAGAGTTAAGAATTGCATTAATGTGCAGAATTTTGTTCAAATAGAGACATATTTGTGAATACAAATGTTATAGTTTGAATTAAAGTATCATCATTTGTGCATGTAGCGATTAAAATGTGCATTTGTGAATCAGGCGACACGCGTGCATTCATTCACATCTCTTCTGAGTCGATTCTATTTGATTCATTTGAATTTTGAGACTTTCGTTCCGCCCTTTTAGCCTTACCCAATCCACACACACACAGCTCGCGATCCACACGCAGCTGAGCCTAAGAAAATCAGCGACCACTAGATGGCACTAGAGACATGTGCGCAGTCCATTGTGTACAGTTTTATGAATGTTACATTGTGTTTTCTTTGTTTCTTTTTGGTTTGGCTGATCTCCTCTGCCCGTAGAAATATAATAAAGATGTTTTGTCGAATTTTTTCTAATTTAACTTGTCTTAAGACACAGAATAGCTTATATTAATTTTGCCAAACAAGAAATTTGTGACGATACCTTCTTTTTTTGTTATTCGGTGGCACATTGTCAGTTATTCATTGTTTGTATTATTATTATTATTACTATTATTATTATTATCCATTATAAATAGCCAGTTTTTCTCGAAATACAACTTTATATTTGCTCATGTGAAGAGGATGATTTTTCATTTGAAGAAGACCAGGAATTTTATTTATTTTTTATTCTTTTTTTTTTTTTTTTTTAAATTTTTGGCGGAAAGTGCCAGGTTTACATAATAAATAATACAGATGCATCTCAGAAAATTAGAATATGGTGAAAAAGTTCATTTTTTCTTGTAACTTATTTCAAAAAGTGAAACTTTCATATATTTTAGATTCATTACATGTAAAGTAAAACACTTCAAAAGTTTTTTATTTTTTTATTTTTTGTAATTCAATGGCACGCTGGCAGTTATTCCTTCCTCGTATTATTATTATTATTACTATTATAGTCGCTCATTTAAGCCATTAGTATTCACACGTTTATATTAAAATAAACGTAAATATGGTAATTAAACTATTATATTAACTTAAACTATAAGCCTATTGCAATGAGCCTTTTATAGGCTATACCGCGCTCAAGCGGTTGCATAAAGCCTGCTGGCTAAAGGAATGATAATGAATGTCTAGGGGAAAAATAGCTAGAAGAAAATATTTTATTTACTTATTACTAAACTGTTTTCTGAGTCAGTGTCGGCTGCAAAGATGAAGTAGGACAATGCTGATTCGCCGTCTCATTCGACGGCGTATTTTATTTCCGCTGTTCGATCGCGTCACGCACTGCATTGCAAACGTACGTGCAGCCAAATAGTCAACCAAACATATATACACTATAGAATCTAGTGGTTATCTAGTGGTAATCTAGATAGTGGTTAATTAAAATACCCCGTAGAGCCGATCCTCCCTATACGCAGAATACGCAAGCTGCGTAGGGCCCCCGAAACACCAGGGGGCCCCCTTGCTCTCAAAGATGATTTCATTTTAGTTTCCTTTTTGAATTTGGCCAGCTGTACAGAAAACATGAATGATCATTTATTTTAATGCGGTGCGCTGTCGCCCTTTCTACGTAAAAATCAATCAAATCATGTAATGTGAATGTCGTAAAGTCTCTTGCTCCAGACTAAAAAAAACGAGTTGAAAGCATGGCGAGCCGTGGAAGAGACACTGTTTCTCAAGTGCTTTCCGTGAGCGCGATTCGAGACGGAGTGAAACACGGACAAATGCGTTTCATTCATTCGTCTCATAACCGCGTTTGTAGCATTCAAATTCAAATTTGCCAACATTGTGAATATGGAAACATTTGGATTCGTGCCGATAATATTTTGAGATACTGGTTTTTGACTTTCATTAGCTGTAAGCTCTAATCATCAAAATAAAATAAAAAAAATAAAACTTTTGAAATGTTTTACTTTACATGTAATGAATCTAAAATATATGAAAGTTTCACTTTGTGAAATACATAAGAAAAATGAACTTTTTCACCATATTCTAATTTTCTGATATGCATCTGTATTATTTATTATTTAAACCAGGCACTTTCCGTCCAAAATAAAGAAGAAATAAAAAATAAATAAAATTCCTGGTCTTCTTCTAAATGAAAAATCATCCTCTTACACGAGCAAATATAAAGTCGTTGTATTTCGAGAAAAACTGGCTATTTATAATGGATAATAATAATAATAATAATACAAACAATGAATAACTGACAACGTGCCACTGAATAACAAAAAAAAAAGAAGGTATCGTCACAAATTTCTTGTTTGGCAAAATTAATATAAGCTATTCTGTGTCTTAAGACAAGTTAAATTAGAAAAAATTCGACAAAACTTCTTTATTATATTTCTACGGGCAGAGGAGATCAGCCAAACCAAAAAGAAACAAAGAAAACACAATGTAACATTCATAAAACTGTACACAATGGACTGCGCACATGTCTCTAGTGCCATCTAGTGGTCGCTGATTTTCTTAGGCTCAGCTGCGTGTGGATCGCGAGCTGTGTGTGTGTGGATTGGGTAAGGCTAAAAGGGCGGAACGAAAGTCTCAAAATTCAAATGAATCAAAAAGAATCGACTCAGAAGAGATGTGAATGAATGCACGCGTGTCGCCTGATTCACAAATGCACATTTTAATCGCTACATGCACAAATGATGATACTTTAATTCAAACTATAACATTTGTATTCACAAATATGTCTCTATTTGAACAAAATTCTGCACATTAATGTGCAATTTAACTCTGCAGACACAGATTGAAAAGCATTTGTTTCAGTGTAGTGACACACATTTGCGAATTTTTCAAATCGTGTACGTTGTTCATGAATTGCACTGGGCTTTGTTCATTAGTTGTAAAAGTGAGGGTCGTGAAATGTTGTAAACTGCGAAAATGAAATCTCAAAACTACAAATGAACCGAACAAGATTGACTCGAACAAGACGTCGATAAATGCATGCGTGTCACCTGATCCGCAAATGCATGGATTCCTTTTTGCGTGAGCAATTTATGATATATAAATGCAGAACGTAACATTTTTATTCGCAAACATGTCTGTATTTGTATAAATCGCTGCACAATCATTTAATCCCGAATTCTACAGACTCAAATTGAAAGGCATTTGTTTGTGGTTAGTAAGATACACGCATTAAATGTATGCAGTCCATGGATAATTGTGCGTGCATCTATAAATCATTTTGACTCTAATATAATCCCATATAAAACAACCGCCTGGCTCCAGACCCTCGAGTGAATAATGACGTCTGAAACCAGTTTAATGAGGTTGACTAGTTGTTCCACAGCTCTGTGGTCTTCATTCCATTAATGTTTCCTCCTCAGGCCTAACTAGTTGTCCTCACATGCAGGTAAAAGAGCAAAGTTTGCAGCCATCAGCTAGCACTAGTTCTAGATTGGTAAAAAAATGAGCTCCTGTGTGATAATCTCTTACTGATTAACCCTTCAATTGCTGCGATTGTTTGGGAAGGAGAGATGATAATAAAGTTACAAAAACAACAACAAAACAGACCTGCTTTAAAGCTAGAAACTAGTAACAATGGTCATAATAATGAAAAATAAAATACATTCAGAATTATCCCAAACTAGTACATTCTCTGAAGGTGAACCAGATTTAGTTCTAAAGCCAGATTTTGTTGTGAAGTTATCCAAAGCTTCAGTGTTTCAAATGAATGATTCACCTTAAGAGAAAGACACACACTCTTTCTTGCATGATGTGAAATGTTCAGATACAAAGTCAAAGAGTGTCAGTTTTAAATCCAATGAAATGACATTCAAATTAAGGTGCAAATTGAATTCTGTACACTAACAAGACATCAGGTGGACGTTCTTGCAATCACAAGGTTATCTCTGACTTTGCATTGGCTTTATAATATGCTAACCATCTGATATCTTGATAGCAATTTATAGATGACAGCAAGATATTTCATGAACTTAACAGCATCATTACTAAAAAGAAGTACAGCATGACTAGCTGAAATTGCTAGATGTTTCTAAAAACAAGACTAAAGTGAGAAAAGAAGGGAAAAGGATCATTAATATACTGTTACTATTAAAAAAACTCATCACTCATAAAAGAACATTGATGAAAAAAATCTTTAAAATACACAACATGAAATATAGAATGTTTAGTTGCATCACAAAATATCTCATGCATATCAGTGTGTAAAAAAAAAAAAAAAAAAGTGTAATATGTAGTGTTTCTGCAATGTACCAGGACTTTGGCTGGATTTTAATTGAATTTGACTTCAGTTTTGTTGTTTTTAAATCTGTTACTGGAGCTAAAATACCAAGTTTGTAGCCAGAAACCAATAATTATGTATATATGCATGTTTTAGGACACTGAATATATTTCACAGGCTATAGGACTTTAGTAACAGGATTAGATTGATAACATTGACTAATCAGCCGCACCCTTTTCCTTGGGTTCACATGTAAAACAAAACGCAAAAATAAAAGTACTAACTAAAAAAGATTTCATTTTGGAGCATAATAAAAGAATAAATAAAAACAGTTCATCATGCTAAAAGTTTTCAAAGGTATCTTAAATATGCATGCATTTTAACAGATAACACAAATTTTTAACTATTATTTTTCATTGTTCAAAATCAAACACAAAGCACAGTGGACAGTCCAGCATTTAAAGCATGTAAGACTTTACAGACTGGCATATTCTCAGACCGCTGTGATGTACTGAGTATAGAAGAGGAAATGAACGGGATCCGAACAAACCAAATTTTAATCAGTTTCCTCAATCAAAAGGGTTGTGGAGATACGAAGCTTCCTAGTTGTAGAATTTCTATGGATTTCATGAAATTTGGTGCATCTCCTCAGATTGTCCTGGTGTCCTTGTGCACCAAAATTTGTGAAGTTTGCACACTGCGTTCACGTGATACAGGATTATTATTCAATATAGAGTACACCTGAAAAATGTATCGATTTATGGCTGCTGAACAATCAGATTATTTAAAATTCCCTAGCTTTTTTTTGTAAGAAAATTAAATGCCAATCAGAACAAAGACCTAGGTTGACTTTGAAAAAGTACGTTTTTAATGAAATTCAAAATTGTGGAAATTTTTCCAATTAAAAAAACGAAATATAACCAGATACGGTTCTTGAGTTAGATACATTTGCTTATTACAGCACCACCTAGTGGCTGAGATACACTAAATTTGGTACACTGCATGTAAAAGGCATGCATGTACAGATGTCTAAATTTCAATATGATCAGAAAATCACATTTGACATAACTGACTGATGAACTTTGGTTGACTGCTGGTGGCTATGTTATTGCTCAATCCTAGTTTGAAGCCTCATAACTAATCTATACAGTTTTAACAACAGTATTATTAATGATGTGAATGCCTTAAAACAGCACCACAGAGTATTCAAAGTTCTCATTTGAGTCTCTCTTTAAATTCATCCCAGCGGTTGAGAGATAAGTAGTCATTCAAGAACAGACAATCTTGCATACTGTAGCTTTAAATGTGTAAAATAAATAATAATAAAAAAATACATTTAACATGCTGTATTAAAATGAGAGCTTTAGTCAAGAGACCTTTGACCTTTACTTTGAAGGAAACCCACAAAAGGAATGAAACTGGACTAGTGAAATCACAAAAATTTAAAAGCACATTTGCAGACTGGTAGCTGTGCTGTGACTGAAGCTGGTTAGTTTGACTGAATATGGTGCTTTGGTTTTAAGCGGTTGAATGGGAGCCCGACCCATCTGGATTGCCTGACCTGGAGAGTTCCTGTGTCTCAAATCTTCCTCTTGCATCTCAATGAGCACTTTAGCATCAGCATCCAACATAGAAACGGAAAGGACAGCATCAGGATCCACATTCATCAGAAAAAACGAGGGGAAAATCATAAACACGCACATGGATTACAAAAGGTCAACTTTCCACAATCTGCCATCCACATGATTCTGTCAAATAGTTTTATTAGGTTTCATAGCTGACTGCCTTTATATTTAGTCATCTGAAACTGTACATTATTAAATGAAATGTCAAGGTTTCTGAAAAACACTTACTTGAAACTAAGCAGTGAATTTGCACTTTGTGGAAAGTGTAACCAAAGCTCAGACTTTTTCATAAATTCTATTTCAATATTCCAACACGCAGTCTAATGATTCAGGCCAAATGTTACGATTGGTATGTAAAATAATATATATTTATGCCATAATATATGTCATGAAATCATATACTGTATTCATACCAATCATAAAACTAGCTATCTTAAATAGCTTAAATAAATTACTGCACATTTTAGCTAATAAAATAGTTAGCTCATAATCTTCAACTCAAGAACTGTTTCAGATTTTCTCCACAAAACACTGGCAGCAAAAGCAACATGTGACTCGATTATACTAAGATTAAATTGATATGCACAAATAACGCAGACAGAAAGAATTACACTGATCACAACACTGCAAAAATCACATGCAATGGCACAACAGAAAGACAGAATAAGAATCCTGATGTGTGCAAGTTGACTCTGAATCTAGATTGTATGAAATTAATCTAGTTGTTGTCTTCACATCGTCTCACCTGCAGATAAAGCTATGGATTTTTCTAAAAATCTTAATGCAACTTATTCAAGTGAATGTGGACACGTCTTACGAGTTTAAAACAATCTCAAACACAAGACCGATGTATAATTACATAATATGTAATAATATACAAACTATAACAATGGTCTTGCACTTCATGATTGTCACTTGTTGCGTTTTAATCTACAAATTTTAACTGTGATGAGTAACATTCTGTAACATTCTGTAACAAGTGTATCAAATGTAACATTCTACAATTACCATTCTGTAACATTCTGTGTATGTAACACTCAGAGTATATAATGTTCTGTGCATGTAACATTCTGTAACATTTTGTGTATGCAACATTCTGTAACAATTGTAACAAATGGAACATTCTATAACTACCATTCTGTAACATTATGCACATGTAATATTCTATAACATTCTGTCTATGTAACATTTTGTGTGTGCAACATTCTGTAAAAACTGTAACAAATGGAACATTCTATAACTACTATTCTGTAACATTCTGTGTATGCAACATTCTGTAACAATTGTAACATTCTATAACTACTATTCTGCAACATTTTGTGTATGTAATATTCTGTAACATTCTGTAACAAATGTAACACTCTACAACTACCAAACCATGACCAAAGCGGACAGATACAGAAGGCAACACCAGATAAGCACACAGGAATGGGTTGCTTTCCCTCACCTTCTGAGTTCTGGCGGGACGCGGCACCTTTGAAGCGGAAGGCCTGTCTGGCCCGACTGCGGTCGCCGAAGCTGAGGCTCTTGGGTACTTTGGAGGGGCTGTCTTCCATGCTATTGGCGCTGGGAGAGCGTCGTAGGGCCTGCTGGCCCTGAGGAGAGTTCTTCCCTTTGTTCGCTGAGTTTCTCGGGCTGGAGAACACACGCTCTTTCAGGCTCACTTTCTGACTGTGAAGGGTGTAAGAGTTTAGAAGTTAGAGACTGAGGGTTTGCAGATGGTTTAATTATGATGTTAGGAAAAAGCAATTGTCAAGCACACTCAAAAACTACTGAAAATGATCTGAAAAGTTATCAAACTTCACTAGATAAGTTGACATTCACCCAGGAGTTTCACCTGATTTGGTAAAACGCATAATAGGATTGCATGTTACCATTTTACACTTTCTGATTGGTTGACACATTTCAAGGCTGTTGATTAATTTATTATGATTGCAGGGCTATGAAACTAATTCCATGTTTATTTCATAAAATCCTGAATATAGCTTAATAATATATTAAAGCATGCATAAATATGAGTAATTTTGCTTTGCAAAACCACTTCGAGTGTGCATTAAATTTTCATTAATTCAAGAGCCTGTCATTAATTTTGCTTCCACACTATAAATTTTTATATTTACAATCAAAACAATATTTGAGCCTAAATTTAAGTTAATGAAGGTTATATTAAAGTGTTTTCTGTAGAGATTCACTCTCTTCACAACATGTGTTTCAGTGTTTTGTTGAAACGTGGGCGGATGTATTCATGTGCATTTGGCTTATTAAACGCCACACGTCTGTCTGCACACAAACAAGGTCAAACTAATACACACACACACACACACATAAATAATGTGTCCATTGATGTGGACATGCATGGACTGGCAAAATATTTGCACACAAACAAGGTCTATGAAACACATCCTGCACCGGCTGCACTGATGACACTCAAACGCCCAAACGGACATGATGCATGCAAAAGAAAGCATTACAACTCACATTTAACATCTGTGGGGCCTGAGAAATATTAGATCATTTATATGTACGGTGCACATGATTTTACTAACCTCGGAGAGGGTTCTGGTTGGGCTTCCTTCCTGTGTTAGAAAACAAAATCATACTTTTGAATGCAATGATATGAAGTCCTTTCACAAACTAAAAGCTAAAAACGAATATTAAAATGTATTATTTTGGCTTGAAATGGCACAATGCAATTCATTAACACATTAAGACACTATTCATCTGAGAGAATCAAAAATAAGTTGCAACTTTACATCACCTAAAGGAAAGGCCGGATTTGCTCTTGAGGTTTCTCAGCAGATCGAGCTGGTTCAGAGGAGGGATGAGTCTGGAAAAACACACAGAGACTGTTGGCACACGAATGATGTGTGAAGAGCAAATGCTGTGCAATGCTTATGTAAATCTGGAAGCTTCTTTGGACAGAAAAATCGTCAAAAAACTAACAAGGTACTATTAATAAATACACCGCGGACTGTGAGAGGGACAGAGAGAGAACATACAGGAAAAAGACAGGTATTTGCATATATATGTATTCATTTATACATATATTTTAGACACACAACTACTTTGACGCTACTTTGTCTTGCACAATATAATGTCTTTTTAAACAGACAGAAAACCTGAAGTTTATAATGCACCAAATTCATTCAAATCACTAACAAATATCACTGTTTGTTTTAACTTGAAATATAAACACTAATAATAGTAATGCCTGACTTAAAAATAAGGGATTAATTGGTTTATTATTTGCATACAATGAGAGAGTTTGCAATCAGAAAGATTTTTGTGTTTTGGACGAACCTTCTCTTGCTCTGAATTTTTGGCTGAATAAACTGAATTAAAAATACAATAAAAACTGTTTAAATTATGAAATATTATTACAATTTAAAATAGCTGTTTTCTTTGTGAATATATTGTAAAATGTAATTTATTAATCTGTGATCAAAGCTGAATTTTCAGCATCATTACTCCAGTCTTCAGTGTCACATGATCTTCAGAAATCATTCTAATATGCTGATTTGCTGCTCAAAAAACATTTCTGATTATTATCCATGTTAAAAACAGTTGTGCTGTACAATATTTTTGTGACACATTTTATTTTTCAGCACTCTTTGATGAATAGAGTTTCAAAAGAACAGCATTTATTTGAAATAGAAATCTTTTGTAACATTATAAATGACTTTACTGTCATTTTTGAGCAATTCAATGCATCCTCGATGAATTAAAAATATTAATTTCTTTAAAAAAAGATTATAATCAAACAGTATTTGTTTCTTAAACTCCAATGCATTCAGTGCAATATATGCTGCATGTTCATCAATAACAGTGGGGTGTGTTGTATTGCACAAAACATGTCATAAACACATGATTCTAAAGCTTTTGTGTCCACACACTCTCTCTTATGACTCAAAAGCAGCATTAATAGATGCAACACATCACATATGACATGCAACATCACATCGACATTTGAAATCAAAGCGTGATGCATGAATAAAACATGCCATATATGCTGGAGTGTGTGGACAGCACTGTTAACCTTCACAATCTGCACAAAAACAGCCTCAAAGGTCAGTGAGCAGATCGATGCAGAGACGTCTGAGGAGATCTCATCTGACACCCAGAGGGATGCTGGGATAGAGAGAGAGAGAGAGAGAGAGGCGGATGGGGGATGGAAATGAGTGCAGAAGTACATATAGCCTACCTGTACATGGGCACAGATACGGTCCTCTCGTAATAGTCCCACGTTGAATAGAGATCCGTGCGATTCAGGTTTGTGGCGTAAAACCTCCAGGCAGCCTGAGAGATGACATTAAACAGAGTCATATTAAAATATAACAAATAAAAATTAAAATTCATACAGGTTTGAAACAACATAAGGGGGAGTAAATGATGACAGGTGAGCTGTTCAGTATGAGAGATTGATTTGAATGTTTTTTTTTTTTGGCCACCAAGGCTGCTTTTATTTGATCAAAAAATACAATAAAAACAGCAAAATTGTGAAATATTATTACAACTTAAAATAACTATTTCCTATGCGAATATCTGTTAAATTGTAATTTATTTCTGTGATCAAATCTGAATTTTCAGCATCATTACTCCAGTCTTCAGTGTCACATGATCTTCAGAAATCATTCTAATATGCTGATTTGCTGCTCAAGAAGCATTTCTGATTAATATCAATGTTGAAAACAGTTGTGCTGCCCAATATTTTTGTGGAAACCGTGATGCATTTTATTCTTTGAGGCTATCAGACTGTTTCAGAGCTCTCAGTTTCTCACTTGTTATTTTGGCAGCTAACCGGAGCCGATGACACTGAGCGTATCTGGGACGTTGAGATGAGGCGTGTTTTACCTGAATTAGGCCGGCAGCTGGATTTCTGCGCTTCTCGAAATGTTTCTGCCGATGCTGTTCCTGAACTTTCAAGGCAAACCCAGAACCCAGAATCCCCTGCGGAGCGTGAAAAGAAACTTTGTTAATGATGATTGGACCTAGTTCTTCCAGAAACTGAGCCGTGTCGTCTATTATTCTGCACTATAACGGAGTGTCACGACATTAAAGGGGTCATCTCTTCTGATAAAGCGCTCTTTTATTAGGTTCTTTCTTTCTCTGGGCTCTAGTTAGAATGTTTATCAAGGTTTTTGCAGCAACGATGCAAATTCATCTTAGTTTCATTAGATGATCTTTTTGGACTGGGGAGGATATCATACAACCCTTGATCATTTTTGTAACACTTTACATTTATTATACATTATAAAAGTAGTTTTAACCTTAAAATTCACTGTATGATCTCATGAATAACTGTAATCACATTTATAATACTTTAATTTAATTTATAATAATAATTAGAAAATTTATTAACAACTAATATTTCTATAAAAGCCAGTTTTTGCCTCAGAATACAAAAATAAAAAAGTTAATTGCAATTTTTTTCCTCGCAATTCTGAGTTTGTATCTTGTGATTTTTTTGTGTCTTTGTAAGATAAATTATTATTACCTTTTATATATATATATATATATATATATATATATTTTTTTTTTTTTAATTTTGTATTTTATTTATAGTTGTGAAATATAAAAAGTTGCAATTACTTTTTAATTTTTATATTTTTTAATTTTATTTTATTTATTATTACATATTTTATTTTATTTTATTTTATTTTGAATTATGAGATGCAAACTCAGAATTGCAAGAAAAAAAGTCATAATTTTAAGTTTATATTTCGCAATTCCGAAATTGTGAGATAAAAAGTCTCAATTACCTTTTATTTTTTCAATGTGTTGCATAAATGGGCTTCGATAAATTATAGATGTAATAAGGAATCTGCATACAATGCATTTTGACTTTGGTCACAAGTATTTATGAAAAGATCTTATGCATTATAATGTACATTATGAATACCTTTATAATGCGTTATGCAAATTTTAAACTTGTTTCCAATAAATCCGAAGTGATGAATCATAATTCACAGATGTGTTTACATTAAAGCAGAAGAAAAACACATTAAGCAGCCTGTGGGATTGTTATGTTCGTAATAAACTGCAGTGATCTAATCAGTGTCTACTCTCTCCACTCCATTAAAAGCCTGTTGGACTCACAGCGGGCAGAGCGAAGAAAGACACTCCGATCAGGGTGAAGGTCGCTGCGAGGAGACGCCCGTTCCAGGTTATGGGGTATTTATCGCCGTAGCCGATGGTGGTCAGCGTGATCTGTGGGAGATTGAGGGAAACCGCCGTCAGATTTCAGTTAGCCAAGAAATCAGTTCACTTCCGTAATTCAATCATTGTCATTGGCTGCTCTCTGATGTGCCTGAATACAAGTAGTTTAAATGAGTAAATCTAAGATTTCTGGGTCACATTTCACACCAAATCAAAAAATATCAAAAACATATATATATATGTGTGTGTTTTGTATAAGAATACAAATATGTATAAAAAAACAAAACATACTTTCATTTTAAGATAAGCAGTAAAATTAAAAATTAATAAAAAATTTCCCTCTAAATGTTCATTACTTTAATGCATCTAATGATTCCCATTGGACTCTCATCATATATAGATATATAAATACTTGACAATTTAAATAAGATATCATATATTCTTGTTCTATTTTCCAATTTGAGAGGAAATTTGATTAAATATAATGAAAATTGTAAAAATGTAAAAAATATAAGGAAACAAAAATATATACAAATAAAGTACATGTATATACAAATAAATATACGACTATATTAAATATTATTCTAATTAATATTATATTGCATATATATATATATATATATATATATATATTTATTTATTTATTTTTTATTTTTTTTTATTTTGATGTTCAATTGTCCTACATATATATATATATATATGTATATACATATACACACACATACACACACACAAATAACATAATATAATATAATATAATAGAATTTAATATAATATAATGAATTTTTTTTTTACAATTTTGTTCAGTTATTTTTTTAGAATGTGATTTTGCCTGATATTAACATACAAAGGGATTGATTAATAAATCAGTCAGTCAAAATAAAGTAACAAATAATACAAATCCTTTTATGAAAGGTCTCTATTATAGATGATGACTTACACAGAACCGCTCAAAGAGCAAATCAGCAAAATAAATATTAAGATCTGTCACTAAATTATGCAAGAACATGAACTCCATCCACACTAGATTCCTCTGTGATCTTTCTGAAATATCATCTCATCAGACTCAACGAGCGATAAACATCATTGCATAATTAATAATCCTCACAGACGCGCTCGTCTTCTAGTCCTGTGTGCAAACTTCAGCTGTGTCTCTATCTGATGTCCTTGAGTTTATTTCCAGAGGAATCACGCCAGCGCTTTACTGGAGTCCCGAGAGGAGCCGCTGACTCTGATCGAGAATCTACCCTGAATGCTGATTAACTCTATAATAAAGCTTAAATATGAAACCCAGCGATGCAGAAGTGCTTCTACACCAGAACATTTACAGAACATCGAGTGCAAGAAAACAAATGGTGTTTATCAGTCAATAAATGTGGCTGAACGAAGCAGCGAGTGAAATACATCATTGAATGCAATCTGCTGGTGAAATCCTATCGATCTCAGGCCGCATTATGAGAGATTCTGGACACGCCACATTACTTCAAGCACGTTTGTTAATGCAAAAAGCTTACCAGACCCCACCAGAGCGCATCAGCGTAGGTCTCAAACATCTCGTTATCCTCCTTCTCAGCGAGATACACCAGGAATGAAGCCAGGATCAGACACAGAAAGCCAATGTACCAGGCGGTGATCAGTTCCTGTTAAACACACCATCAGTAAATGTCAATATCAAGTGTCTTCTCTGATGCTTGTTGCATGTTTATAAGTAGACAACCCATGAAGGATGATGATTGCAATGCAGTGTAGCTGCATAATATTAATTGTGCTTAACTTTGGTTTTACAAGAGCTACTTCTGATTATTTTACTATTAGCTAAAGCGTGATGCACTTTATGGGTTATGATAGTTAACTAAAACTAAGATCATAAAAATGGTTAATTGAAATAAAATAAACGACATCTAAAACTGAAATAAAATGAATAAAACTACACTAAAATAACACTGGTATGATGCAGTGTTATTATAGTCAACTATAAGAACTAAATCCATAAAGCAATTTTTATTACTTGAAATAAAAAAAATGTAACTGAAATAAAATCAAATATAAAAACCTGATTTTTATTTCCATTTAGTTCATCCTGATGTACTAAAATAACTAAAACTGAAATTAAAAAAAAGAAAACTATACAGACATACTTAAAAAAAATTTAATAAAATGACAAAAACACACAACAAAATTACCAAAACTTTAACTAAAATCAAAATGAAAAGAGTAAATATAAAATAATTCAAAATATTAATAAAAACTATAATAGTATCTCAATGAAACTAAAATAACCCTCCTGTGATGAGAACCAGTGTTATTTTTGCATTATTTATTAACTATTATAGCTTTTATTAATACTTTAAATCAGCTTTTATGTTTCATTTTAATTTTACATACATTTTTAGCAATTTTGTTATGTGCTCTTGTCTTTTTTATTTGTTTTTGTTTATATGTTACTATTTAGGTTTAATTTATTTTTATTTCAGTCTTAGTTTTAGTCCAGTTTTAGCTTTTATTTATTTTGTTTACAGTAAGTAATTGCCTCAATTTAAACTTAAACTAAAACTGAAATGTTTTTCATCTAATATTTATATATTTTCAGTGTTATTTCAATTAAAAAAAATGTTTTTGTTAACAAAAATAGTTGTAGTTTTAGTTAATAATAACTGTGACGTGAACACTCACTACTGTAATCACAAATACTGCACAGCCCAACACTAGCAAACTCCTGAAACAAGCCAAAAAAAACTACTTCAAGGTTTTTGCTCTGTCAGCATGTGCACTTCTTTGCTCTTGCAAATGCACCTTCCCGTAGATGCTAAGAAATGGGACACCGCTCAAACACAGACGCTGGAACGTTACGCCACTGCGACTCATTTTAGACTGAAAACTGCACCATCAGCACATCGGACACTTTCTTGCCCTTGAGAGAGACGTCGCCTGAGGCTGAACTCATGATGGCCCCTGAATGAATGAATGAATGAATGACAAGACACTTTAATCAGACTCTTAACTGCAGCCTGATCCACTCCACTGATTAATCTGTCCAAGAACTGACCATCAATCTGACCATTCACTTTGTTTAGAAACCAGGAATATCTGAAATACTTGATGCCACAATAACAAAATAATCTTTTTAGTCTGTGAACAGAGAAATTAGTAATTAGTAGGAGTTGGCATGATTTTTGAACAAAGTATCTTTTGCTCACCAGTGCTGCATTAAAAAAGTAAAAAATACAGTCAAAAATATATTGTAAATTGTAATTTATTTCTGTGATCAAAGCTGTATTTTCAGCATCATTACTCCAGTCTTCAGTGTCACATGATCCTTCAGAGATCATTCTAATATGCTGATTTGCTGCTCAAAAAACATTTCTGATTATTATCAATGCTGAAAAGAATTGTGCTGCTCAATATTTTTGCGGAAACCGTGATACATTTTATTTTTCAGGATTCACAGATGAAATAGAAACTTAAAAAGAACAGTATTTATTTTAAATAGAAACCTTTTGTAACCAAAAATCACCCTCACTGACCCCAGTCTTCATTTTGTTATGATGTAGCAGCGGAAGTTTATTTGTTTGAGAATTTTATATCATCAAGTCTTCATTTTTCTCACAACACAACATAAATAACCTGTTTTCCTTTTTCGTTTAATATACTCGGCATGAATTATTAATCGGACTAATGCTGCTATTTCACAGACGGCTATCCTTTCCTCACGTCACCCTGCTAGCATGCAACTCCCTTAAAACTCATTCATATTTCAGCATGTTTACTGTGAACATGCAATGACTTTAATACATCTGTTTGTTAGAGAAAATGTGTTTTCATCACCAGGACAACAGACGATGTTCCCCGTATGTTTTCACAGAGCACAAAACTGCTGAGGAATCACACAACATGGAGCTGCACCGTTAAACGAGCCGAGATAAAAATAGATTCTCTCTGCAACGACCGCCGAGGAACATCAGTGCATGAGATATAAGCAAACTATTTCCAGAAATGTTTGTTTTCTGTACATTAAGTACGCTGAGTTGCATTAAAGTTCCCAAATGCATTGAGCTCTATTAGGTGAAACATCATCTTCATCATTGCCCCAGCTAACAGGTAATGTTCTCAGAACGTTCTGGCAAAAGTTATGAACAAACATTTTTACAATAACATTAACGGAATCTTTGTTCAAAGTTATCTGTGGCTGATTGCTTAAAATGCTTAGACTCTTGCAAGCAAGTCATGAGGTTTTTTTTCTGTAAGACTGGATGTACATAAAAATGCAGATTGGTATTTGAATCTGAAAACCTTGAACAACTTGAACAACTATGAGTTCCTCAGACTAATTCTTAAAACTCAATCTTAACATGTTGATTATGTTTACGCAGTCGGCCAATGTAGTCATTAATACTGCTTTCGAAATGTTACCACAAAAACATTTTAATTGCATTTTGGAAACGTTACTACTTGTTTCAGATGTTCAGATAACATTCAAAAGTAAGATTCCTATTTAAAGTAACAGTTAAAATTAACATTCCCATTCAAAAGCAACATTAAAAAGTAACACTCTCATTAAAAAGTAACACTCAAAATGAACACTCCCATTTAAAAGTAACACTCAGAAGTAACATTCCCATTCAAAAGCAACATTCAAATGTAACACTCTCGTTAAAAACTAACATTCAAAATGAACACTCCCATTCAAAAGTAACACTCAAAAGTAACATTCCCATTCAAAAGCAACATTCAAATGTAACACTCTCATTAAAAAGTAACACTCAAAATGAACACTCCCATTCAAAAGTAACACTCAAAAGTAACATTCCCATTCAAAAGCAACATTCAAATGTAACACTCTCATTAAAAAGTAACACTCAAAATGAACACTCCCATTCAAAAGTAACACTCAAAAGTAACATTCCTACTCAAAAGCAACATTCAAATGTAACACTCTCATTAAAAAGTAACACTCAAAATGAACACTCTCATTCAAAAGTAACACTCAAAAGTAACATTCCCATTCAAAAGCAACATTCAAATGTAACACTCTCATTAAAAAGTAACACTCAAAATGAACACTCCCATTCAAAAGTAACACTCAAAAGTAACATTCCTACTCAAAAGCAACATTCAAATGTAACACTCCCATTCAAAAGTAACACTCAAATGTAACATTCCATTGTTTGAAAAATGATAAAATGTAACGCTCCCTAGTGTTTTCTCTAACATTCACATAACCAAGAAAAATGCTTTAAAAACATTAAAAGAAAAAAAAAAACCCTGGACGCTGTAAAGGTTCAGAAAACATTCAGAAATGTGAAATGAGAACGTTAGCAAAAGGTTCTAAGAACATATTTTTGTTCAAACACTTTCAACGTTGCCCATGTTTACTAACTTTTCAAAGCACAGCCAATGATTACAACGCAATTTTCAGTAATATTCTGCATGTCTTGTTCCTGTCAGTTCTCCATCTGTGACCGTGTGCCCTGCATTTACAGTACGAGTTTATGTCTTGCCAAGTCTTATCGATCGCAAACCTCCAGCTGACACTTCATCAGGATGTCTCATTAAGCGTCGCCCCCTCTTTGGCCTTTTCCTCCTCTCCCAACACAGCCACACTGAGCCAAAAAGACGCCACCAGATCCGTTCCACGGGAGCGTCCGACCTCTCAAACCCACTTCAACAATGCACAAGAAATGTAGGTCTTGACAAATGACACATGACAGAACAACTCCTGTGGTTTCAATCTTCAATATCTGCACAGCAAAAAGCCTCATGGAGCAGCCAGAACAACAGTAAACCTCTCAAAATCATATTTGGTCTATGTGCAATATTTCTTAAGGGCAACTAAAATGGGACTTTGCCGTTTATAAATTGAGTTTGTATATTGTTGATTCATGCTTCAGATGCATGGTTTGAGGGCATAAAAACATAACATTAAACTATATTTGCAACTGAAAAATGTCCATAATGTGACATGATTTTTGCATGAGACAAGATACTGAAGCCGAAAAAGAAAGCAATGTTTTGCTACATTTTGAGTTTAGATGAATTTGGAACAACATGCATTGATGAATCACTCACAATAAGACTAGGAACATGAACTAAGAAAGATACTGTTGATTTCATGCTGACTTCCCATTCAAATAGTAACATTCAAATAAATGTAATACTCCTATTCAAAAGTAACATTCTCATTCAAAAGTATCATTCAAAAGCAGCACTCAGAAGTAACATTCCCTTTCAAACGTAACATTCAAAAGTAACACTCAAAAGTAACGTTCCGTTAGAACATCGTGCACTGATGAATCATTCACAATTAGACTAGGAACATGAATTAAGAAAGATAATGTCGATTTCACGCTGACTTAAGCATTTGCATGGATATGCACTGATATTACCATGAATTACATTAACTTCTAATGATATGTGCAAAATAAGACCAGATGCATGTATTAATTAAGTAAACAGGGTTGATTTGAAATGGTAAAGAATTGTTTTATCTAAAGCCAATAGACCTTTATTGCCATATATCTCTTCTGAAAGCCCCACTGTGAAGATTGTGAATGTGGGATGAGATTTACAGGAGCACATTGGAAGTGTTTTCTGGTTACTGAACAGTTTCAGGCACGTTTATCGTCTTCAGTTACCTTGCTGTGAGCGTAGACCACAGATCCCAAGAGCTTCCAGGTTCCCCCGCGCCGATCCATGCGGATCATCCGGAGAATCTGGAGGAACCGGAGACTCCTGATGGCGGAGGTGGCGAACACATTCCCCTGCGTTCCAGCGGCCAGAACCGAGATCGAGGCGATCAGCACCATGATGTCTGAGGAATACAACAGCGTGAGTGCAACTGATCAAGCTAAATATACAAGCATTTAAAATGTTAAAGTGATAGAAAATATGCAAATTTACACGCATCTGGCAAGTGGCATGGTGCACACAGGCATGCATTTTATCTCTATGTAGCTATTGTCAGTAAAGATGTTTTTATGTTTTGAAAGAAAGGCTGCATTCATTAATCAAAATTGATCAAAAATACAGTAAAAAATAAAAATAAAAAGACAGTTTTCTATGTGAATATATATTAAAATGTAATTTATTGCTGTGATCAAAGCTGTATTTTCAGCATCATTACTGCAGTCTTCAGTGTCACATGATCTTCAGAAATCATTCTAATATGCTGATTTGCTGCTCAAGAAACATTTCTGATTATTATCAATGTTGAAAACAGTTGTGCTGCCCAATATTTTTGTGGAAACTGTGACACATTTTATTTTTCAGGATTCACAGATGAATAGAAAGCTCAAAAGAACAGCATTTAGTTGAAATAGAAATCTTTTGTAACATTATAAATGTCTTTACTGTCCCTTTCCAGCAATTTAATGCATCCTTGATGAATAAAAGAATGCATTAAAAAAACTTTTGAACAATAGTGTATATGTTCCCTATGTAATAGTGTATATGTAGTGTACTATATATGTTTTTACTCAGAAATTGAAAATAAATTTTGAAAATTATTACAAAGAAACAGCAAGTGCATGAAATTTTGAAGTAGAAAGACTAAAATATTTTCCTGTAAAATGTACCCCAGTAATCTTCATTTACAACTATGAAAAATAATTTTGCCGTGTAGCTTGGAAGGCCTTTAGAAATCCTCACCGATAACACAAAAAGGTTTCCGGGCGAATTTTAATCTTCCCCTCCATCCTCTGTATCGACAACAACATCCTGCAGACCAGATCCTAACGATGTATTCCACTCCAAAAACCACAATGGTTACAATTTCCTACAAACACACAAACAGACGTCACGTTAGCATGAGATCAATGCATACATGTTAAATCAATACCTCTGTGATATTACATACCAGGATATAGAGGGCGTCTTCTGAGCTCTTCTCATATTCTTTGATGGTGGAGAAGACGGACAGAACCAGACAGGAGAAAACCAGCAGAAAACTGAAATGACAAGAGAAAAACCAGTTTACCAGATGTGCATTGCATTTGCATGTGATATGTGCAACATAAAACCAAATGCATGTAATAATACAGTAAATAGACCTGATTTGAACAGCATAATGAACTGCTTTATCTAAAGCTGATCAAGTTGCACCTTTTAAGGTCTTCAAAATGAATAGAGACAAAAAGCAAGTGTATACGTGTAATCTGTCCTTCAAATGCCACATTAAAGTGGGTAATTGCATTGCTGACACTGTTTTTCTCACCATCTCTCTGTCAGCGTGAGCTCTGCTGCAGTTCCTCGACAAACTCAATAAGAATCCTGCAGGAAGTGCTGAGCTGGCCGCTAACGGCGCTCAGCCGCAGACATATGAGTAATCGTGGGATATCAGGCTGGAGCTAACATGCTAGCCCTCCATGTGACCACATTACACAAACTATTTATTGACACAAACATTATAATTCTCATAACACACCGACCCGTGCAGTAAATTCTACAGAGTAATGTGTTTTCATATTATCATCTAATGCAGTGTCAAAAATCACAGCTAGCTAAGCTATCAACTATTCTACAGAAAAATAACAGCTAATCTAAACTGACAGCTAACCTTTAGAGAAAGCAGTTACACCACAAGCTACATGATAAGCTATTAGACTGCATAATTTACGTAATAAAATAATAAGAACAGTTAACTATTAGAACTAATGCAATTTCATTAGAAAACACAAAACATTTCGTAGTTCAAAATATAAATGATACTGCTGTATATACAGGTGAATAAGGAGAGATGCATTATAAAATATATGACTACAGGCCTGTGGCTCTAACGTCTGTGGTCATGAAGTCATTTGAAAAACTGGTGCTGGCCCACCTGAAGGACATCACTGGACCCTCGCTG
>JAFVLL020033693.1:0-10705 GCA_021397915.2 Tor tambroides | reverse complement strand
GACAGTTTTTGTCTGTCACCATCAGTGCTTGCCTCTCAGTGACTGTGTCTTGTTCTTTTACGTTTATAAAAGAACACCTCCTCTCTTGGGCTCTGTCCCTTTACACTGTAAGAGTAACTGTTAGTAAGGAATACCCCACGGAGGGGGCCTTCCAGCAAACTCTGTGGTTCACGTGAGCTTTTATTTTTTTTTTTCATAGGCTTTTTGTGCCACAGTCAAAGCAGAAAGAGAAAATTTCCACAAAAGGTCAAGGTTTACATTTGGGTTTTTTCATTATAATTTATTTATACATTTAAGTTTTTTTTTTTTTCCTGGAGAGATGTCGTCGGAAAATCCCAACAAGGTGGTGACCTTCTTGGCCCCTCCACCTCCAAAGAATGTGAACGGCTCCGGTTCGGACTCACTGGTGGGTGAGAAGCTAGACACGGAGGTCAGAAAACGACGCCACACCATGGATAAAGATCTGAAGACGGCTGAGCACAGATTTTTTAGGCGTAGCGTCATCTGTGACTCCAATGCCACAGCCCTCGACTTGCCCAGCAAAGCCTGCTTCCTCACCTCACCTCCGGACTGCGAGCAGTTCATTGTGCCTGCGGTGCTGGGTTCGGCCCCTGACGTTACCATTGACACCAAAGTGGGTGTTTCAGGTGTTGTATTGGAAGAACATGCAGAGGATGGAAGAGCTGCTGGGGTTGATGCGATTGTGGAGGTACAGAGCCCATCTGTGCAGGATGTGGGTGTGAGGCAGAGTGAGGCCCTTGGGATGGCGGAGAAGGAGCCCAGCGATGTGGGCAACAAGGAGCAGGAGAGCGAAGTAGCAGACAAACGTGAGGAGGAAGAGGAGGAGAAAGGGGCGGCGAGGGCCCGTGCTGAAGCTGAGCAGAGGGAGGCTGAGAAAAAGGTTCAGGAGGATGAAGAAGTGGAGACCAAAGCTGTGGGCACCTCACCCGATGGGCGTTTCCTCAAATTTGACATCGAGATTGGACGTGGCTCGTTCAAAACCGTCTACAAGGGCCTGGACACGGAGACTACGGTGGAAGTAGCGTGGTGTGAACTTCAGGTAAGAAGCTAGAATGTTATCAAATATGTTCACCTTTCATTAATTGCAGAGGATGTCTATGTTGTTTGATGTGAACTCTTCAAAGTGCTCCTGTGAAACACAACAGAGCGATCAATTCAAAAATGAATGCCAGGCTTTCAACAGGAAGTCATGTTGGTGTAACTTGTTTGTGCAGTTTTGTGGTCATGGTTCTTATGGTGCCCCTACAGGATGAGGGTGAAGAACAACTTTGGTGAAGTTACAGGTTAGGCCCAAAACATACTGTATACGTGTATGTAGGTGATCCTGTCATGCATGGTCTTGTTGTACGCTTATTCAGAGAGTTAGCTGTAAAAACGCCAACATGTTAACCAACTGAGTCAGCAAAGTTCTCTTCAAACCGTTGCTCTGCCATTACAGTAGTTGACCTGAAAGATAAAATGAAGACATTTTACAGTTGTACATCCTATAGCACCGCCTGCAGCAATGCTGAGAATGCAAAGCACAATCGTATTGTCATATGAATTCCTGATAAACTCAAACTTGCATATCAGGAAGTGGTTAAATTCATATTTTTCTTGAATGCAGATGTTAGCTTGATATCAATATCGTTCATTGTTGCATTCAAAAATTAGACAGGTGTAGGCTACATGGTGCATTTTCAGTGCTGCCACAAGGGGCAGTATAGTGTTAGCGCAATTGATCTCAATCTTTTTGACTCAAAGCCCCCTGAATTAATAACAATTCTTTTTTTTTAATTCTAGAAGTTTCAAGAACTGCATGTTTTTCAATACATTTTTGTAATATTAATACAAATTGTGTTAATAATAATATATTAATTTAAATAATTTTGAAAAATTCTGCGGCCTTCATGTTGAGAACCACTGTATTTGTGTCTTTTTTTTTTTTTTGCTTTTGAAGTTTTTGCTTATACTGTCATGACAGAGCATGTTAGTTAACATCAATATGTTAACAATAACTTATCCAAGTAATATCAAATCTGATTTACTGGGATAGAAACCTCAATATTGAGGTTTGTTACTTATAGACCATTTCAAGTGTTCAATTGGACATTGTGTTCATCACATGCTCACATCTACATTCGTGCACTTGCAAAATGTTATTTGCATTGATTAGCCTGTTAATGTCTTGACAGAGCTATTTTAGTTTCAAATCAAGAGTAGAGTTACATTATGCCAGAGTTGTCTTTTTTTTTTTTTAACACCTTGACATCTAAATCTGACAAATTGGGTCTTGGCAAGTGAAACTGAGTTGGATCTCATTACATACAGGCTCGAGTGTTTCCTCTAAATATCACAAGACCCTCTGTGTTCGTCCTGGTATCTTGTTTCTACTCAGTATGGACCTTTCGTGGAGCAAGTATAACTGCACACAGATAAAGATGGATTGTTGTTAGTTGCCTGGTGAAGGTCCTTGTGCATAAACTGAAGCGTTATACACAACGGGCAGACTGATATCAGACTGTTTTAGTAATTCCTCCCAAGCGCTCATAGATTTAAACCATTACATAAACATGTCAAAGCACATACGGATGAAAGTGTGTAAAATATGCAGTGCGGGTGGGGTGGAAGACTGTGGAATGTAAGAGCAGATGGTGCCAGTGATGTCAGGACGAGAGGGGTTTGAACCGATGTGCATTGGTGGAAGCAAAGTAGCATTATGAAGTGTGGACACTTGCTAAAAGGGGGATGTGCTCTGCATTTGAAGATGGATCAAGGCCTTTAGACCAACTCTAATTAATTCAAGGGTCAAAGGGCAAGCAGGAGCAGAGGTCTGGCCACTGAAAGCCCCCAGATTGCTTTGTCAAAGGGAGGGCGCAGGAAGACAATTAAGGGGTGAGCAATACTAGGACATCAGGGAGGGTTGCCTTGTATCTGCCCCCACTTTCTCTCTCTCTTTTTCACTCTCTCTCTTTCATTTTCAGGAGGCTTTAGTAGTTGTAAAGTATTTGAAGTCTTACTGGACATCAGTAAAAGAGACTTTTCTTGGATGCAGAAGGGGAAAGAAGATTATCTAGTCAACTTTGTTAATGAGACATCTAAACTGCTTTATGAGCTGATTCATCTGCAGAGCTTGTTTTTTTCTCGCATTTGAGATCACTTGGGAATTAGTGTCTTTCCGTGGATTGACTCAAACGCTTCCTCCTATTTGTCTGAAATTCTAATGTTCTCCAGTTCCTCCATTAGGATGCAATTATTACGTATTTAGTAGCAAGTTACTTAGAATTGTGCTATCAGTTGTTTGAATAGTGGCTTTGGTTACCCAGCATGCATCAGTAAATCCTTATCACTCTGAATATTTTTATTGGATTAAAAATGGGTCTCTCTTGTCCTCATAGCCTTGGTATGTGTTGAATCATAGATGAGCTAGTAGGATGACAAAGGCCGACATCCCCCCAATTCATTCCTCATGGATTCAGGGAGATGCGAGCAAGTGCTGTCCTAATGGGAGCCGAGGCATCCCTTTACGCTTTTGTTTTTCTATTCAGTTGAATTATAATGGTGAAGACATGAAAGGGCGAGCAAGAGCTAAATGCACTGTGAAGAATTCAATCCCCCCTCCGTCTTTTTCACTTCATTCCCATCTATCTCTCTGCCAAATGTTTTTCTAAAATGCCAAATAGTTACAGAGCTGAAACAAAGCAGGGTGCAGTCAAAATATTTTGCACCACATAGTATTACTCATACTTGGTTAACAAACCCCTGACCCTCAGTATTAAACGTTGGTGTGTAATTTGTCCTGCACAGTTTGTGCTACAAACGTTGATGATTCTTCAAATTGTGTGGCCTGTTAAATGAGAGATTTGGTGATTTGGCTTATAAATTTCAGATGATGAAACCATTGGAAAAAAAAAAAGCTAGTACCACTCACATTTTCTTCTTTCTGATTTGTGTATGTTCTCTCATCTTCACTCGAACATTCTCTTACCCATTTTTTGGTAAAAATTGTGAATTTGTGTGTGATTTTAATGTGATTTTTGTTCCCTAATGGTATGTATGCTGGTTTGCATCCACTTCTCCACACATCACACGCTTTTTTTTTCTTCATGAGCTTTTCCAGCAGACGTGAGGAATGGAAACCACTTGCAATTAGTTGTCTAAACACATGCGCGCACACTCACACCAGGTCCTATGTCCATACATTTATTCACTTCACAAATGTATACTGTGATCCAGATGCAAGTTGTTGACTGAGGTTTTGACCCTAAACTATTTAAAACCGTGCAGCTGTCGTGCCATCAGCCTTATCGCCATATGCTAGCTGTGAGATATCACAGTGCAGGAATTTGTGCAGGAGGTGCCTAAACTCCGGGTCGGTTTAAAAGAGACATGCCTCAGAGAGAGTGTCGTCATCTGTGAATAATGCAGAGGATGTTAGGGGAACAGTTGAGGAAGAAATCCAATCCCACGGATCCCAGCCATAGCCGTTTCCCTTTTCATTGTTGAAATCCATTTTTTTTCCAAAGGAGTGAGAAAGACAAAGACAGGAGCAACGCTTCCTTCATTTGCAAGCGCTGATCTCCTTCCTCATTTACAGTACTGGCCCGTGTGTATATGTGTTTATCCATTGTGTCTTACACGGGCTGGAAGGAAAAAAAGATGTCATTGTAAATGGAAATATACTGAGGGCCGTGCCATTGTTAGATGCTATCTGATTGGCATTAAGTTTCACTTGCGCTGTTTTATCTCCACTTAATGTGAATCTGATGTTTTTTCCAAGGTAATCTTTTTTTAAACCTCTACAGTTGCACAATGACAGAAAAGTGTATGCAAAGCAGAAAATGTGTGCATTCAACACATACTCTGACAGCTCTTTCCTCAAAGAGATTTTCTTGTCTTTCTTGCCTTCCGCTCAAGTTTAGAGGCTGTTGCGGTTTCACTTCTCACTAGATTCATAATAAATCTATTTCCTACTACTGAGTCTGTCAGTTCCCCTCAGCCTCGCTCCATGTGATAACTTGATATTTGCTCTGTAAAGCATTTTAAACTTTTGTAGCATTTAATTTTTTACTCTTAGTTAATGGCTGTGATGTCAGTACCATGACATTTTTGAATGCAGCTTAATTTCAACAAATGGTTTGAGTAGCGTATCGCAACAAGCAAGTTAGTGTATGCCTGCGTAGTGACTCTCTAAAGGACAGGTCCACTGTAAATACTTCACAGGTAACATAAAGCAGGTTGTACTCCTTCCAAAAGAATGAATAATCTCATAGAGCTGCTCGTCTGTCTCTGACATGGGAGGTTTTTTTTGCCTGCTGAGGCTTGTTGGAGCCCAGTTCTGCAACACTGTACTCATCTCCTCTTTGAGATCCTGATCTATAGCATGTGATATGGAACACTGTAATTCAAGTTTCAAGACTTGTGAGGAAAATCCGGTTTGATCTCTCGCGGTCTCATCATTGTCTCTCTGTGCTGGTGGTTTTGTAGGTAGCGTAAGTGTGTTAAAGGTCACAATGGGAGGGCAATAAATTCCTCACGTTTCATTGCTCACCTCAGCCCCTCGTCCTAACTGCCCCTCATTTTATTCAATAAGCCTCTTAAGATACAGTTTACATACGCACATAGTGCTTTTACCATTCAGTCTCGCCCTCAATTACCTTCACCCTATTGACCCCATTTGTTCTAGTTTGTTGTCAGCTGTGCGTCATCACCATTTAATGGACATATTTCTAATAGGGGTGCTGATCAGTTAAAATTGTTAGTCCAGTTACATGTATAATATGCTGATTAGTTAATCAAATTGATTGCAGTTATTGTCAGATTGATTCTGACTGTTCAGAAGGGGGTTCAGTTTTTCATTCTGTGATTTCATTGCAATGACGTAGCATACCCTAAATTTGGAAGCATGTAAACCTTGTATCCTGTATGACGAGCATCTTAGAGGCTGCTCTTGAAGTGGCTTTTTGCAGAGTGGGCTGGTTGGACCCGCAACTCCTCCCAGATTTCAGTGGCTGTTTTGTGTTCACATTCTCTGGATTCTTGTGGCAGGACGTCAGCTTTAAAAGAGGACAAAAAATGTAAAGGAGGGGGACATTCGATTGAATGAGGCTCTCTCTAGTATTGTCTGCCTCACCCAACCACAAACCAAGCTGAAAGCTCAGAATAGCTGTATGGATGCAAGATATTTTGGAGTTTGATAAGCATTAGAAGTAGGTTGCTTTTTCAGAAGTGCTTGGCTGAAATGGTTAACAAAGTCCTGAAGACCTTTTAGCACAGTGTAAAATAGATGTGTGAAATTGAGCTTGCATAGCTTGAAGCATTTGCATTTACAGATTTCCATGAAGTACATTTTGGGCCAAGTCTACTTCTCTCTCATTAAGTAAGAGCTCAGACTTATGAAGTGCATAGATCAGTTTCATGTGCAGATCATATCATAGGTTGTCTGTAAAAGTAAAGCAAGTCAGGATATGTAGCAGAGCTGGCTATAACTGAGTTTATTTTTTCATCAGACCAATGTGAGTGCATAGCATGCTAATTTTCCCAAGAAAGTCTGGAATTTACAGAAAATGCTGTTTTTCCCTCTCTTCCAAATCTCATTACAGGTATGTGATAGTGTTCCACTCAATCCGAATGAATGGGTCTTGTTTAATTGGAGCTGCGGCAGGCTGTTTCTGCTAAATGTCAGGGATATTTTAGCACTGTCACACCTTTATAAATGCAATGCTAGAGTTGTAGCCTGAGCTATATCAACGAGAGCTGGTGTTTATTGGGTTGTCAGGGTCTGTTACGTCATTCCAAGGCTGTGTTAAACCCCCTGTTGTGGGTGCAAAACTAGGACGTCCTCTCCTGCTGGAGGTTGACTTAATTCAGGATGCTCAAGCAAGCTTAGCTCATCCTCTGCAGTAGTACACATAATTCTGGACACCTCAGTGTTGAGAGATTGTCCATGCAAAAAATAAAAAGTATTCATTCATTCCAGAATCTTGATTTTCTTCCCCCATTTACAAGCTAAAAATAGCCACACCTCATCTGCCGCTGTCGTTCCACTCCATGGTCAGAACTGGAGCAGACAGTTTTGGGTAATGACGTGGGGCAGAGTTGACCCGAGGGAATGTTTTAGCTCTCACATGAGCTTCAGGAATGAAAAAACCAAGAAGTGTGGCACAATCTCAGCTCAACTGTTGTACCCAACTGTACATTGATGCTCTATGTCGGTCACGGTGACCCTCCCAGGTCATTGTATACCGAGTCTCAAATGGCACAGCCACAATTTGTGGATATTGCACATAGACTTTGACAATCTGGCAAGCTCTATTTTGATTGGTTGAATTATGCAGTTTCTTACAGTAAATTCTATAGAAATCCGTCTGGTTGACTGTCGCACACCTCCACTTGATTCTTAGTGTGAAATGATAGTGATTGTTGTTCTATGAATGCTATTCTTGTGAATTTCACCGGAAATTGTGAAAAATGTGTGAATCCATTTCCTTATAAAACTACTTCCTACTAAGTCCCCAATGACTCTTTAACATTCCTTCCCTTGCGGCAGTTTTTCTGTCTTCTGCCTCTCCTGTGTGGAATGTGACAGTCAGGTGGCTGGTTCCTGCCTTGCTGGACGTTCCCACGTGATGGTGACCTGTCTGTGACCCTGCATAGGTTAGTGGGGTTAAGGGAGAGATGAGCACCAGTGGCCGTCCGTCTGACCAAAATTATGTTCCACATATGTAGATAATCCTACTCTTGGTTTCATTGTGTGTATAAATGTGAAGAGGACAGGCAGTCTAAAACATTCAGTCCACCTCCAGCTTCATAAATATTGGAGTATAGTGCTCAAAGTTTCACTCTGCATAAAAAGCAGTTTTGGATTGTGTAAAAAAAAATCCCTCACTAGAGCTTCAGTGTTACCTAAAATCTGTTGTCTAAAATAATCTTCCTGCACTCTTGTCCGTGTGACATCCTCTCTGCTCTCATTGTCCACTGTACGCCATTGGAACGGACACCAAAAGACAGAAAGAATCCAAGATAGTACCACTGGAAAGTATAAAGTGGAGGCCCTGCGCTCTTGTTCTTGTTGGGCCATCCTCATCGCTGCGAGTTCTTCTGTTTCCAGACAGAGCCAGTCGGAATGGCAGTGCCGTGACGCTTCACATGTGATTCTTTCAAGCCGAAGGAATGCAGGCCTGATGCCCTAATCTGGTACGCTTTTCTCTGAGGCTTGTGATTGCAAGAACAAACATATTCACTCCACTTTCGGACTTAATGGATTTGAGGCAGCCCTGATGATCAGTGAACACCCTGAACACCATAAAGCTTGTTTCAGTCATTGACTGAAAGCCTTGTTTCCCAAGATTTCATTATTAACTATACTATCTGGTATTCTACAAGTTTTACTTTAACAGAGTTCTGCATCGTCAACGGCATGCCTATTAATAGACCAACTGTGCTACTTTGAACAACATCCAAGAATTTGGACCTCAGTTGACGAAGCATCTCAATTTTCTCTGCAGCTCTCTTGCTCTGTCTGATGTTCTTGTTTTGCTGCTGTCTATTCTGTCTTTGCATTTGTATCATCAAAAAGGAAAAGGAAGCTTTCAGCTTCCTGTGTGTAAAACATCTGATGAGGAAGCTCACTCTGTGCTGTCAGTGCTTACTAACACTGTGGCTTTTGCCCTAGATGGGTCAGCAATGCTTGCTTCCTTGTTCCGCTTTACTTTCAAGCTCGATGTTCATCCTATGAATCAAACTTTACTTATTTGAACTTGAAGTGCATAGATGTATCCCACTTCTTGGAGAAAAGGACTGACAAAGATTGAATTGTTGGAAGTCACAGAGTTTCACTTGGTTGTTAGTAGGTGTTCTTTCTCGACTGTCGTACCTAACTGTGTTAGGAGGTGTATTATGTGAGCTCCACTCTTTATTGGTAGTTGCCCAAATCACATCATTATGCATTTGCATAAAGTTGAACTCTGCTTGACACATCACCAAAAGGTCTTATGACTAGCACATTCGACAAAAGTACTGTCTCAAATGGGTCATTTCAAATGCAGATGATGTTACCACTAGCTGTAGCACATTTAGTACTTCTTCTTCAGTTATGTAGGGAAGCTGTGCCCGTTGAGGGCATAACATTTTCAACATTCAACACCTTGTTTTCTCAGTTGCACATCAGGGGGATCATAGTGTGCAGTGTTTAAGTAAGAGCAGACCACATTAATGGCCTAGAATAGTGTAGAAGTACAGTGTGAAGAAAAAGATGGACCATAGGTTAACTTTGGTTAATGTTCTCAGTTTAATGCTCCTCAAACCTTCTTGCTCAAATCGATGATTAACTGTTATTTGCTCAGTTTTGCAAAGTTTTCTTTACAAAAGAAGATCCAAGAAGAGCCAAAATTTCCTAGTTATCGCAACTGGTCTTCCCCCTTTTCAAACAATGACCTACTAGCATGCTACCACAGGGGTTCAAAATTACAAAAAGCTGTTCTTTTGTGTGGTCTACGTGCATAGTCTTTGTGTAAACAATGAGAACAATCAGTCATAGATAAGGCTCCAACTCTTGGGTCTTTGAGCAAGGAGGACCTTTCAGGTGATGCCAGAGGGCAGGATGGCAAACAACATATAATGAGCTTTAGCTCTCCCTTCTGCTGGTTTCCGTAGATGAAGCGGTGAGTCAGTTTGATAGGGCTATGGAGGAGGATGTGGTTGAATTGTGCTTTGGAGCCTCTTGAGAAAGTTAGACTGATTAAAAAGTCTTGATTCATCCAGACAACAGACAGGTGTTCACGAGAGCCGATTAATTCAGTGACTCACCTACACCTGCCGTGCTTTGGCTTGCTCCTCATGACAGGAGAGTTTGTCGCCTCTGAGTGTACGTGAATGCGGTGTAGCATATTCCCGTCTGCTGGAGTTTTTTTGCACATCAAGATGAATCTAAGCCTTATTAGTCACTGACTCTTCTTACTTTGTTCCTGTTCCTCACTCACACTCATAAACCTCTCTGATTTCAGAGGCAGAAGATGAAGACATTATTCAGGCTCAGCATTCTGGTTGGAAGTTGCAGATTCAGCCAATCTAGAGCAAGCGTCCGAACAGCTTGCTTATCTTAAGTTCTTTGAAGCAGTCATTGGTTATCAGTGTTCCTGTTCAAGGATAAAGGAGGCACTGATGTCTACCCATTGCTTTATCATGCGCCCTGCAAGATTTTGTTCCCTCTCTTACTCCTGCTTTGTATTTGTTCAGATATTTCTGGGAAATTGAGAAAAAGCATCTCAATCCCTGACTGTATCTCTGTAATGCTCACTACCTCTCTCTCGCCTGTTCCTATAAATAACTCTCATGTGGGACAAAGGTGTCAGCAGCACGTGACTTACATTTTGAGCGCCACTTATTTACCTCTGCTGAACCGTGCTCCGCTCTGCTGAGCACTCAGTGGTGCTTTCCCTTTACAGGGCCCTAATAAACACCCCGGGCAATGGGCGCTAACTCCGGGCAGAAATCCAAAATACTCTCCTTTCTCTCCACTCTTACCCTTTCTCTTGCATTCTCTTCAGTCCAGCAAGCTAATCTGGGAAAATTACGTGAGGGGTGCTATAGTGTATTAGCGAAAACTCTGACAGTTTTTTTTACAGACAGTTTTCCAGAGAAACTGTTGTCATGACAAAGACACAGTTGGAAGAATTACAAAATGAAAACATTTTTAGCGACTTGC
>JAFVLL020033692.1:0-17072 GCA_021397915.2 Tor tambroides | reverse complement strand
CTCAGAATTGCGAGTTTATCTCACAATTCTGACTTAACTCACAACTGCGTGTTATAAAATCAGAATTGCAAGATATAAACTCAATTCTGATTAAAAAAAGTCAGAATTGAGAGTTTGTATCTCGCAATTCTGACTTTATTTCTCAGATTGGCGAGTTTGTCTTGCAAGTCTGACTTTATAACTCGCAATAGCGAGTTTATATCTCACAATTCTGGGAAAAACACACCACACTTGGCACCACAATCTGATCTAGAAAAACTCTCCCTTGGCCCAGTTAAACACATTGTTGATCAAATGCATGATGACCAAGTCTATGAACACAGAGACATTTAGCACATATTTATTAAACTCCAACTAAAGTTGAACTACATCAGGGGGATACAAATAGCCTAATATGTCCAAAATCAGATATTTCAGCTTAACTGTGTCTGTAATTTAAAACATCATACATATAATAAACATTATAAAGTTGACTATGCTACTCCATAATCTTCAAGACATGGTGGAGAGCACGTGTTTAACAGGCCAACACACAGCCTGCACAGAATGGACCCCCAAACCTGCCAAGAGCCTGCAGAACAACTCAAAATCTATGCAATTAAGACTCTTGTTAAATTAGGTCATATTACCTGATATGCAGTCAGGGTGAGTCATGGTAGCGGACTGTAATTCGGTCATTGATACAATAAAAGTTGGGCGTCGGCTGTTCCAGCCGCCTCTGCTTCTTCGAGAAAGAGGGGGAATCTTCGCTACTAGGGTTTAAAAGAGACAGGAAATGCGTCACTCGCTTTCTCCGCCCACAGCCTGGACATGTGCGCCCTCTACAGGACACAGATGACAAATCAACAACAAAATCAAATAATTAATAATTAATGTTGCTGTAAGCGAATTCAGCTGTTACAGCTTTATGTATAGATGTGGGAGCTCTATGTAGTCTTTCTAATTAGATATCTAATTGGTAGCCTATATCTAGGTGGTTCAAGACAAACTGCGAATGCAGGCTTGCCAAAACTTTGCAAGTGACAATAAAGTTATATAAGCTACTCGAAAAAAACACGCAAAATCTGAACAGGCTGTAGCTCTGTTAAAGGCTTTAGGAGGAATTGCAGTAAGATGTGTTCACTGAAAAATCTAAACAGGACAATTTAGATTTGCCAAGTCGGATGAAACCAACATGAACATTTTAAGATGAGGATGATTAGAAGAATAAACCAAGTTTGTACAATAATTTTGTCAAGCCAGTATTCATTCACTCATTCATTCATTCATTTAGCATTTTTCCTCACTTGAATAAAAAAATGCATTAATATTATAAAAATGCATTAATATTTATCAATTTCTGACACATAGCGGATCGTCATTGCAGGTTTTACATGATTTTTTTTAACTACACATTTTATTTAAATTCATTCAAAAGCCATGCAGAAAAACAATGTTTTAATCACATGACTAGTATCTTGCTTTTGATAAATGTACTCGGAGATTAAAACAAATGCAATAGAAAGATTTTAGGTGTTCAGTTTTCGGTATTTAGTAGTCCTGCCTGTAGGCTACTCATCAGCAGGTGGTGCTGTTCAACAAGCCATACGATCATTCAATATGGCAATAACTCAATGAAAACGGTCTTAAACCTATAGATAGACCCTCAGCCTTCTAGCAATTTCATTAATGTTGATCATCAACCACCCCCGCAATACCGAAACAATTTATAAACTAGGGTAAACACAATCTAATCTAATGCTGGAAACTGTGCTTAGGGGGATTTTTGAGCTCAGACAGATGATTAATGCCGCTCCTTTTTGTCTAATTAGTGTCTGGGCAAAATTAAGCCATTTGCAACCGATTTTTATTTTCCCTCGGGATACAGATAAAGTAAACCGAACCTATTTGTATGGAAAAAATCCCACTTTTTCTTTTTTAAGACTACGTAGGCCTGGTAAAATAACAATGCGCTCAATAGCACTTCTGTTGTACAAACGCAGCAATATCCAGATGAGGGCAGTAGTGCATACTGTCTCCCACAGAGAGAGTAAACACTTCTACATTTTACACTTGTTTGAAAGATTTTACTTCTGGAACTAACGCAATTTAAAACTAACTGCATCTCTTCAAATATATAAACAGATTGGCCATTACTTTTAAATGAGATCTTCACAAAAGGATTTAGATTATTATTATATTTCAGCACCTGCTTTTTATTCGATGTAGGTTCTTTTCACCCATTTGCAACAATGTCCTGCAGCAGTGATTGGTGATATTGTAACTACCAGTATGTGCGAGTTGTTTCGTGGCACTTCACTGCACGTCCACTTGAGAGATAACAAGAAAGAGCAATCAAATTCTCAAATTACCAACAACTTGCCATGTTCAGCTGACTGTCCAATTATCTGTCGCCCCTTGATACAACAGTCAGTGACTCAATTACAATAAAATGCTTACACTCTGGACTGAAAATTACTGTCCCTCAATCAGTGTTGGTTTGTGTGTCCTCAGAGATATGCTGCATATATGCAGATGAGCTGCACTGGGTCATAAACGCCCAGTGCAATTAAAGTCTTCAAACTGGGGACGAGACTCTGAGTGATTTATCAAAATTAGCTTCTTTCTGGTTTTCATCTGGAGAAAAGGGAACGTCAGTGCCTGAGACCTTTAACCCTTTCCTATAACTCTGATGGTACGTGCAAACCAGTCGATATCCTGCTTTAAGCTCAAATGTTCATCTGTAGACAGCATAAAATCTTCCCCAGAGAAAGTGCTGGGCACACTCGTGCAGATTTTGGGAAATTAAAGTTTTTAAATATTAAAGGTTTCAAAGATTTACTTTGATCATTTATTGCTGTTCATGCATGCTGTCAGGTTATATTTATGACAGTAATTTTACTGTATTTAATTGGAATATGAATATTTTAATGTGTAGTTTATACCCTTAAGCTGTAAGGGACTTTCAGAAAATGTGATTTTAATCATTGAATTATAAAGTGCCTTTAGAAAGGCAAAAGTGTAAGACTTCAGAATCAGGGGATATGATTTAGAGTTCATTTTTTGCATAGTATACATTATTTGCATAGAAGATTCACACAAATCTGTCTGGAACTGATTAGAAAATAATTTTCTTTTTTTTTTTCAGTCAACAAAAAATAATCTGTTGGAGTGAATATTAAACAAATTAAGTAGGCTAGATGGAATCCATGCTTTCTCTTACTGTATCTTTCTTTCTTTTGTCTTTTATCTGAGTCAATAATCACAGGCTTCAGTTCTAATTTATCACAGGTTCAAACAGAAATGACATGTCTGATAATTGAAAAGTAATTTACTTTTAATATTTTGCCAATAAATGAATAATGACCTATTACTGGTAATACTGTAAATAGATGGTTACATTATTATTATTATTATTATTATTATTATTATTTATTCTGACTGCAACCTTTGAATTCAAAATTGTAATTGTCAAATCTAAATCTGCACTGAATGTGTTGTTTCAGCTTTTTAAAACTTTTCTTTTTTTTTTGTAGTTTGTAGATTTCACCATAGCTTATGCCATATGGGTGAAATTAAATTTTTAAAATTAAAAATAAAACAGTTCAGTGTCCTTTGGATTGATCTTCCAAACTTGAAGGTGATCATAAAGGCCACATTGAATACTGGGAAATACACAGTAAACATTATATATATATATATATATATATAGAGAGAGAGAGAGAGCAAAATAGTGGCCCTAGACATTTGGACCCAACTGTATCTATTAGTGTCACTGACGTATCATTAGTATGTTCCTCTACGGGTTTTGGCATAACTCATGTTGTTTTAATTCCTCAATGGTTAAGTCATATAGAGAATCAGGGTAGTCTGGGGCCGCAGTGCCTTTTTTGGGAATGTCATGTGAGAGCGCTGATGCCGTTTTGCCTGAAAATAAAGTTGGAGCTGTTTGGAAGTTGTGGAATGTGTGGCAGTCTCAGGGCCAGTGCTGTGTTTGCAGACAACTGGGCCGAATAGCTGGGTTCTCAGGGACACCCAGACAGACAGGAGGCAGGTACTGCTGATCTTCATCCTTCTCCTCCCACCGAATCTACACAGTCATGAGGAGAATGCAATACGGAAAAACAGTTCTAAGAATAGCCTTTATCACAGTTGAGCAATATCCCATTTGTGAATCTAAACGCTTAAGTCCATCATTTGATGGCATCTCCTTTTTTCTGCTGAAGGGAGGACACTGCTGCTGATGCTCTTGTTTTAGGGTCAGTGCTTTGTGATGCCCCTTGGCAAAGTGTCGGCACTGATGGAGAATACAGTCCTCAGCCGCTCCCACTGGAATATTAAAGGGACGGTTCACTCCAGTCTGAAGATGCTGTCATTATTCACTCTTCATCATATTGTGCCAACTGTTTTCTGTGAAACAAAACAAAATAAAACCTTTCTTTTAAATCCGTATAATAAAAAGTCATTGGGGGGTGAATAACCCCTGAAACACTGGACCCCACAGAATTTCATTGTTTGATAATAAATAAATGCTGGAATTGTTTAATAATAAAAAATAAATAAAATAAATGCGGGAATTGTTTATACTATACCAAACCCATATGACCTTTTCTTTCTTTTTCTTTTTTTAAACAAAAAAGAGATATTTATCCAAATGTCCAAGCTGCTTTTTTTCCCCATACAATGAAAGTCAGTTGGAACCAGAGGCTGTCAAGCTCCAAAAAGCATATATATATATATATTTGTTTCAGTGAAAGTTTATTTTGTGTCAAGTAACAGTAACCCAAGTACTGTAATAGTAACTACTAAAAGTAGTAACCCTGGTACTGAAAAGTATTCCCTAGAACTCATATATATTTCAATTCTTCTGCAAAGTGAGAAAAAGACCCAAATTTAAGATATTATTTACTGACAACCTTGCTTGACAGATATGGTCACCAATGGAAATCAGCAGCTTGGACATTTTTCTAGATGTCTACTATTTTGTTCCACAGAAGGAAGAAATGAGTATTAAAATAATACTAACGTGAACTATCCCTGTAGGCAGCAGCAAAATACCTCACTTTATCTCCGGTCTTCTTCAGAGCACGTCTTTAAAGACCATTTCCCACCGCTCTGTAAACTGCCTTACATGTCTTACAGCAAATAAAAAGTCACCCATGCAGAAACAGAGACTCTGTCTTACAAGCCAAATCCCAGGAGGACAATAACAGTTAATTCCTTTCATTATTTTATTCCCATTGCAGGGGGTTATAAATTTAACAAAGTCGTCTTGAAACTATTCCAGAAACTCCCAGGGCAGCCCTAAGGTTTAATGGAGCGTGCATGCTCTTATCTTTGGTAAGGGCCATTTGGTTACTGGAGGATGGGAGAAGAGTGGACCATTAGCACATGTGATGCCAAGGTGATCATATGCTGCTGGCTGTTTGTATTGGGCATTAAAAAACAGCACTGCAATCAGGGAAATCAATTCCAGCACTGCGCCTGATGTAGAGGAGAAATAAGCTTGTGGATGTCCAATGGTAACACAAGCTTTGTTCCTGAAATGTCTCACTATGGAAGCTGTCGCTTCTGAAAAAAGAAAACAATTTAGCATTCTTTTAAAAAGAGCACTTAATGAACTCACCAGTGAACTTAAATGAAAATGTATTATACTTTAAATGTGTATTAAATGCAATTATTTGAACTTTAAAGTGTTATTTTGACCCACATAAGTGGGCCTTAAGTACATCTTTATGTAATTTCATAATGACTTTGTCTTTGAAATACTAAAATATGTTTTAAAGTACTTCTTACTGAAATTTATATGTCATGTGTTTAAATATATTTGTAATTACACGTTTGCAATGATGAAGTTGCAATTTATCTCATTTAAAATATATTAACTTTAAATGTAATCAATCAAACACCACAGTTAAAATTATAATCAACTTAAGTATTTTACGTGTGTCAAAATAAGTGTACTTCTTTGCATGAGACAAGATTATTAAAACATAATTCAAGTGTGCTTGAAAGTAAAACTTTTAATTTGACATTATTACAAAGTGTACTTAAGGGTCTGCTCTCTTTAAGTACACTTAAGTGTTGTTTTATTTCAATGAAGTTATATTAAAAGCAAGTACGTTTTTTAAAAAATATACCTTTAAGATGTAAAGCATACTAAAAGTGCATATTCAATACATTTAAGCACATTTCTGTGGCAAATTGGAGAATATTTCTGAGATGCTTTAAATGGCTATTATGAAACATTCTGATTGGTTAAGTTGCATATAAAGGTGTTGTTAAATAGACAACAAACACACATCTATGAGTGCATTCTTTATTAATACAGTGAGTTACTTGGCACCATAAACTTGTTGTCACTTAATGTGACTATTTATAGAAAATTGCTGTCTGTTATCATATAACTGTTGTTTGTGCTTCCCATTGTGCTTAAGAAAATCTTTTACCTACAGTATATTAGGTCCAATTAGCTTCTGTAAAAAGCAGCTTTCTACATCAGCCATTCCTAAGTTTCAGTGTATTTTCATGAAATGTTTTTGCTGCTGCTGTTGTTGTTCTTTTCTTTTTTCAAGCAATTATATTATACTAGATGTTTACCAGTGGCCAATTTTTCAGAGTGCTCTTAAAAGCATGAAAAAAAGACTTAAATTTTTCCCTGTCTGCTGTCTTTGACGTCACTGCTCAGGATAGTTCATAATGAAGGGCTTGAGATTCATAGGTTTTAGTCACGTGACTGTTGCGGAGACTGGAGGGCAAAACATCCATAGAACTGCAGCACAAGCTTGTCAATTTTCCCTCTGTTTCAGAATATCTAAATCACTGTTCAAAAGAATGACGACACTGACTTCTATTAAGGCAAATGGCTTGTGCTACTTTCCCACGCTTCCCTCCAGATGACTATTCTGGGAGTATGTAAGGTTGGTGAGCGGGTCCGAAATACTGCGAAAAGGCAGATTGTTTCACAGCAGTGACAAATACATGCATATCCACTGTAATTATGATAGATACATTTTTATGATAGTGAATTCTACTTACTTAACTGTAGTGAGGTGCCAAAGTCCTAGAAATTACACAAAACTGCACGTGAAACTTTTGCGCATTGCATTCACATCCTGGATTTATCAGTTTGACTGTACATAGTATGCTTTATTAATAAGGTGTACTAAATTTGGTACAAATGGACCACTGACACTCTATCTACAGTCTCAATTAGGAGTGTCAATGGTCCATTTGAGAGATAGGTGGCGGTAATGCACTTATAAGTCTGCGATCCGCCGTAAATCGCGCCGGCTGTTGTGTGAACGAGCTCAGGACAGTTGGACCGGGCAGCAGATCAGAGGTAAAAAATGATATAAATACTGATCAGTTTCTTGCACAGACCGATCGTTTTCGTGTCTTTAGACCTCAATGTATCGTCACGAGCCGCAGGGTTTAATTTGGCTTTGTCTGTGTATGTTTTTTTTTCTCTCAAAGCCTTGAGTACCATTGACTGACATTATATGACTGACAGACTGCAACGGTTTGAGTTAAAAATCTTCGTTTGTGTTCTACTGAAGAAACAAAGTCACCTACATCTTGGATGCCCTTGGGGTAAGCAGATAAACATCAAATTTTCATTTTTGGGTGAACTATCCCTTTAACATACAATTTAGCATGTTGCGTGACTTGCGTTCCGACTTGCGTTCTGAGCACATTTGTTCACTTATATATAGTATGCATCATTAGTAAGGTGTATAAATTGTGCATTTCTAAAAAGGTGTATGAATTTGGTCTTTTAATATCACTGTCTTAGTGCAGTAGTGCTTAGTATAAAACTGATAAAAAATAACTGGTGAGTAGCGGAGAGTACACTTGTTTTGCACTCCAGGTGTTCAGGTGAAAACAATTAACTTCAGTGCATTTAGCCACTCAGCGCTATCATGATGTCATTTTCCTGCAGCTCAGTGATTGGCTGACAAACAAACTCTAAAGCAGAGTGAGCAAAGATGGCAAAATTCAAATCGCATGTGCCAGCCAAGCAACTACCATTGAGAGAAATCAGAATGCTAAAGACTGTTACTTTAACGCACAGCCTCTCATAACTTTATTAGTAAATTTCCATAAACAATTACAACATAACATCATTAGAACAAAGGTTAACAATATGTTTAATGCACAGTTGTGTTTTAACAGTATCCAAAAATATAAAAGTTTTATATAAATTCCCCCAGAAGTAATGTGGTTTGGAGAACCAAGTTTAAAAGAAAGAACATTTGAGCATGTCTCTTTCAGTGCAGAGTTATAACTGGCATTGCACAAAGTCTTTGATGTGCATTATCTGTCACATCTGTGCCATATGTCAGGGAACACGTGTGAAGGAGACATAAACACACTAAATAAGAGCAGATTCAGCTTACAGCTGCGCAATCTAAAAGATCAAACAATGCGCCTATCAGCAAGCTGGCAAAGGGGTCGTACTCCTGCAGCTGGAGGTGTATGTTTGCCAGGATTGAGCTTGATTGCCTTGCTTTTGAAAACACTTGTTAGCGCTTCATGTGAGTACTGAGCTTCGTGTCAATTATCCGTTGATACTGTCACCACTTTATGTATTTGATTCTCTGATGTGCAGAATCTCGTTACTTTCTAATTTAGTGAATATGGTGCGTTTGCTCCAAGCGCATTAACAGAAGTGCTGTGAACATGACATCAGAAACCTCAGCATCCTCATAGCTGTACACTAGAGAGAGAGAGAAAGCACACATGTGGGTGTCATACACGGGCAGGACTCTGGCTCGCAATGAGCTGTGCAACATGAGAAAGGGAGGGGTCCGGGAACATGGCAAAGAATGATGTTTTCTCTTAATAAAATCCCTTGTTTTCTGTCGCATGGTGAAAGGACATGAAACCGGCCCAATTCCAGCCTCATTACCATGCCCTTTTGGACAGGGTTCAGACTACTATAATGTCAGCTCTGTTGGCAAAGCTTCAATTTGCACAGTGTGACTCCTTAAAAGCGCAGGGCCGAGTCTGTTCACTACCAACTTGTATTTAGACTGTATTCAGAGGATTTCTTCAAAGTATTTAAACAAGAAGGAGCTGTGACCATTGTGGGCACATTAAATGAATACAGTTATTTGCTGTTTATTAAGTTATTAAGTCTTTTAAAGCAAGACACTACATGCAAAACCATTGTTTTATTAGGCACTGGTCACTTTTGAGATTTTGGGCAATTTTGCTTCTAAGACAAGTGTCTTCTTTCAGACAAGTGGAAAGAAAAAGTCCAAAACACACACATTTATTTTACACTTGATCTATTTTCATCTGTAGATGTTCATGTGCAGTACATATATTTTTAAGTACCATGGGGCTTTTTTGTTCTCATGCACTGAACCAGAAATCTGCACTTCAGTTGCATTACGCACACCAAACTTATTTTTATTCCAATTAATATTCTAAAGGTTTTTACAGAGGAGTTTGTTCATCATTCACCATTTTATTCCTGAAAATATGAATTTTTTTGAATGACAGAATTTGTTAGTACATTTGTTTTGATCAGTATCAATCATTTCAAATGGTCCTGCAGTGGGACAAATTAATTTTTAAAATGCAATTTTATTTACAAACATTCTATGCAGTCTGTCAGCATAACATTCCAGATGCATGCATTATAATTATTTAAAAAATAGCACAATTTTTCAGTTTTAGATTAAGTATTTAGTATGGACTTCAACATTCAAAAACTAAATATGTTGGTCAAACTTTGGCTGTAAAACTTTTAAAAACTGAAGTTTATTTGTAACACTCTTTGTAGTGTTTTTTTTTTTTTAAATTATTATTACAAAATGCAAATGATGCCAGTAATATCATTTAGTAACACTTTTTTTCCCCACAGGAGAAATAATATTTTAAAATTTAAATAATACCACACTCATACACACAGTACTTAAATGTACAGAGCATATTGTACTTACTCAACATGATTTTTTTAAAAGGATATCAGGAACCAATTCCCCATGTATGTGTGTGTGTGTGTGTGTGTGTGTGTGTGTGTGTATTTACCCCGGACCACTGGATATGTGCTTAATCAAATCCACTCAAAAGACATAAGATGGAAACTCAATTAGCTTTGCCCATTGTGGTTGCACTGGGGAACTACGTCTAATCAGAAATGTCCAATGATATTATAAAAGAAGAACATTGGAGTGCTTTCTACTTCCCAGTGTTCTGCTTCATATTGGTAGTCTGGTATCCTCTCTTTTGTTACTCATCCTGTTTTTCCCTTTCAGCAGCTGTGGATCATAGATGCAAGCAGCACAGACACTACATCACTACATCTGTAGCTAAGTTTCTTTAAATTAAAAACATTTTATTTGGAGATATTCCCAAGCAGTGATTATCAAACAAGGGTACTTGCATCCTTGAGGGTACTTGGAAAGATTGCTACTTTGCATTGTTAAACCTATAAAACAGAAATTATGACTTTTTAAAATATTAATATGTTATGAAATTAAGTTGGTCAAGAGATTACTACACAAATCATATGTTGTTGTTGAATTGTAACAACACAAACAATAATAATATGAATGTGTTTTGTCCATTAACATGGATGACAGTTGTGGAATACATGCACAGGAAATTTGATTATTTGTTTGTTTGAAAAGAAGCTAGTGAGTCCCAGTCATTTACTTAAAATGAATGAGTGTAATGGCCATTTTAATGAGAACTGTGAAATTGCTAAGTGATATCAAGAGTAATTTCAGTGAAAAGAAATATTTCTGTTGTCAATGAAAAAGTACAGCAATTCTAGAGCTAATGAAATGCAACTTTCTAATATGTCTTTAGTTCATTGGACATCAGTATCTGCGATGTGGAATGGCGGCACATTAGCCAGTGTTTTACTGTACTGTTGATGTGTGAATGAGGTCATCAGCAGGAGCTGGCATTCTCTGCTTGTCCTTCAGCCTCCACAGTAGCTGGCGACACAATGCACAGCCTCACAAAAAGAAGTGCAAGAGAGAAAGAAGAAGGAATTCTTGATAAGCCTTGAGCACAGAGGAAGGCATGACGGAGAATGCTGGCTATGCGGAGCATTCACAACAATGTGTAGTGTCACTGGCAGGGCCCCACAAAAGCACTGTTCTCTCAGCTGTCAAAGACGCCATTGTGGCATGAGCCGAACAGAACCAACCCGCCAAGACTCTTTATCACTCTCACATTCCACTCATACTGCCCCCTGATGCACAAGAGAGAGCATTCCCCTCCATTCACCCTCTCCTTGAGTGGGGCCGAGCTCTCTTCTTTATTACACCTGCCTCCAGCTGTCGTGCAAGAAACAGGACGGAAGCTGCCGGAAAGCGGCGGTTCCTGGGTGTCGCAAAGAGCGCTCAGCACCTGAGGAGAGTTATGCTTTCTGAAAGTGCCACAGCGGCTGATGTGTCCTGAAGGGATGACGCCTCCCGGGGCATGGTGTCAGTCAAGCGTGGGAAGCACCAGTCGACGTGCGCACGCCACCCAAAAGCCGCACCGCAGCTAAGATTGTAATCTCTTTGAGGAAAAAGTGGGATAACAAGGGCTTTAGCCTGCTTATCCCTCTTATGCTTCAAAGCAAGGATGTGTCGCTCAGCAGAGAGGAGCTCCTAACAGGATAAGACATCTCAATCCTTCGGGGAAGTACAAATTAGGGTAATTCCATTGTCCCGTATTACACAGCTATTGTGCCATCCAGCTTAGGGGACCGACAGCAACAGGGTTGCTCTCAGGGTCCTGGCAGGTTTGCTTGTTTAGGCTTAGCCGACCCTGCTGAACGCAGCCTGCTGGGTAGGGGTAGGGTTTGGATCAGATCCCCTGCCGGGCTTGTCTTAGTGTGAGCGACAGGAGCCCCGGCCCAGCTCTACACACACCCACCTCACCAACTCGACTTCCTCTTGGCTCCTAGAGCAACTGATTGACACTTGTTTAAGGGGCCTGGCTTCATGAAGACATTTGACATATGTGAGGTGCCTCCTTCCTGTCATGTCTTCCCTCCCCTGGCTCTCCTGACTGTGTTAATGGGTGCAGGTGGTAGCATGGGTTATGAAGTGAGTAAATATCAGTGCGATTGGCCACAGACTTGCAGAACAAGGGTCATCACACCAGGGCTGCATTTCCCAAAAACATTGTAAGTCTAAGTAGATTATAGAAACCAATGGTGCCAATGGTTTCTAGAGTTTGCCTTGCTTTTGGGAAACACAGACATACTTACTGTAGTTACTTACATTGAATGTGTAAGTTCATTCATTCCCTGCTCCAAACCCATGATCTTGGCATTTCTAGCGCAATGCTCTACTGTTTGAGCTACAGGAGCTCACAGCTAGTTTGGAAGACTCCGGCTGGTGGGGTTTCAAACCTGAATCAGGAACTTGAATAGACTGTATAACAAGATCCATCCAATCATCAAAACTGCTTGTTCTATATAGAGTCCTACGGTTGGCTTTTGGAATAGTACAGAAAGTAAGCTCTGTGACCTATGAAAGTTTACAATCCTAACATGTTTTATTCATCTTCATAATCTTCACAAATGAAGTCAACTTTTAAATTTTGAAGCCTAAATATGATTGCCAGAAGTTAAAAGCTAAAATTAGGCTAGAAGTGAATTACACCACGGTCACACTTTCTTTTTTCAGTCAAAAAGAAATTAAGGTTTTTGAGGAAAACATTCTAGAATTGTTCTCGATATAGTGGACTTAAACGGGGATCAAGGGGTTTAAGGTCCAAATTGCAGTTTCAGTGCAGCTTCAAAGGGCTCTACACAATCCCAGCCGAGGAATAAAGGTTTTATCTAGCAAAGTGACTGGTCATTTTCTAAAAATAATTTTAAATTTATATACTTTTTAACCACAAATGCTTGTCTTGAACTAGCTCGACCTTACGCGTTACGTAGTTTAGGTTGGAAAGTTGGAAAGGTCACGTGTGACGTAGGCAGAAGTACCGACCCAGTGTTTACAAAGCAAATGTGCAAAGATAGTCAAATGGCCTATACAAAAATGGTTATACAACAATGTCAGACGATTTTGACAAAGATGAAGAACTAACCATGCGTGAGCTTTCCAATGTGATAATGTAATGCGTGAAGATGCACATGCGCATCACAGAGCTAGTGCAAGACGAGCATTTGCGGTTAAAAAATTGACAGATCGTTTCTCTAGATAAGACCCTTATTCCTCAGATGGGATTGTGTAGAGCCCTTTGAAGCTGCATTGAAACTGCAGTTTAGACCTTAAACCTATTGGGTCCCACTGAAGTCCACTATATGGAGAAAAATCCTGGAATGTTTTCCTCAAAAACCTTAATTTCTTTTCGACTGAAGAAAGAAAGACATGGACATCTTGGATGACATGGGGGTGAGTAAATTATCAGGAAATTATTTATTCTGGAAGTGAACTAATCCTTTAAACTTTCAACAGCTCCTTTGGCCTTTATGTAAAAAAACATTTTCAAGGAAAGTTTGAGTTAGAGTAGTTTGCAGAGTGTGATTGTATAACACTAGTGAGTTGATGAGATTTTCTGTTTGGCATGATAATGTTTAATGTCCCTTGTAACCTCTGTAGTCCCTACTAGCTACTTGTTAGTTGTTAGCGAAACACCCTCGACCGTTGGACTTACTAAGATGATAACAAAATGACAATAAAATTTTGTCAATACCATTTATGAGATCCACCAGTTGAGAAGCACCTAGAATGTGTGAAGGGGTTGAATACAAGTGAATTATATGCTTGTTAATCTGGCTCATAGGTAAGATATCAGAAAGGATGAAGAGTAGTACAGGCAGCACATTATTAAATTTCAGAGCTGAATTGTTAAGGGCCGGTCCAGTTGATGAGCCTAATTAGGGACAAGACAGGATTTTGACGGATCACTTCCTGCATGAACCTTAGCATCTGTTCTAACTCAGTTAGTTGACAATGGCCGTGTTTGTAGGGATAGGGTGGAGTGTGGGACCACTGTGGGAGTGCATTGGCGGTTTGTAGATTTAGGCTGATTCGGTTCTACAGGGGGCCGTCAGAAACCAGCAGGTCAATGACAAGGGGAGGATAAGAGAACACCGCCCAACACCCACCCAACACAGCACTGACACAGACACTCTATCTCTCCCATCGTGTTTTATTAAACGAAAAGTTAACCCAAAAATGAAAAATCTGACATCATTCACTTACCTTCATGTCAATCCAAATGTCAATCTCTATGACTGTCTTTTTCCATGAGACATATTCCAAGTTATAGAGTACAGCACAAGTAATGTTACAAGTCCACTTTTTAAGCTGCTCTTTTGTTATTTTGGATCTTGACAGCATAAGTCCCCATTCATTTTGGTTGTATGGAATAAAAATGTAAATTATGGCAGATTATTCAATGTCACTTTATTTTACAGTTCTGTTCCGTGTGTACATACTACAGTGTGTATTTATTATAGCGATTACAATAATTGTGTAATAACTAGGTACTAACCCTGAACCTACCCCTAAACCTAACCTTAACCCATGAGGTTGCCTTATACTACCTAGTACTTTCTTAGGTAAGTACACTGTAAGTACACATACTGTAAAAAAAAGGCGAATATTAATTTTTGGGTGTACTAAGAATACTACACAGTATCTTACATTTAGCAATTGGTCACTGTAAGGGTTGACTGATTGTACTCTAATGCCTTTGTTTTGTATTCAACATAGTGAAATGTGAGTAGTGCCGACTTATTCCAGTAAAACGGTCCATCAACAGGTGAAGCCATTCATGCCGATAGTTCATGTCATTGCCATCTGAATGAAATATATGTTCTGCTGGGTTTAATTTATTTGTCATGCTGCTTGTACCTTAAAGCTGCTGTAATCCTGCATGTCCTGGGCAATGGTCTCAGCGTCTTTCCCTCGGAGGTCTTAAGGAAGCTAGTGATGAATGACTAGGCTGCATATTACAGGCCTATGATGAATGACTGGCCTGCACATTACAGTGGAGCTCTGGCTGGTGCACTTTTCCTTCTTACCTGCGTTTAGTCATGGCATGTGTTTGGTTTATTTGAGAGAGTGCAGTCAAAGTCAGTGCATTCCTCTGGCTGCTACATACCTCAGTGCTGCTCAGCCACAACCTCTAAGTGATTTCAGATGCCTGTCTGGCAATCCTGTCTATCCTAAACTCCCATGTCAAGCACCGTCTTAAGTTTTACATATACATGGGCTTTTATTTTATGGCATACGCCCTCGACTTCCCCTAAACCATCAATTATCAGTCCAAATGTGAGTAAAATGTCTTTGGTGAGTAAATGGATTTATTTGTCTGATGTTGATGGTGGAGCTGCATCGTTAGGGGACCTGGTTTAAGTAAGAACAATAATCTGACACTTGCTGATGTAAGTAACATGCATGATGCAAATCTTAGACATACAAACTGTCTAATAAAGAAAACATCTGTCACGACTTGCATGTCATCAGCATTTTTTTCTCCATGTGGTGAAATGCAGTATATGCAAATGCTCCTCACATTAAGACCAGGGCTATTGTGTGGAAACTGAGAGAGCTCAATGTGCTGCAAATTCAGAAAACACATGCAAATTGAAAAAAACACTGGCAAATTAAGAATACATCTTCATCAGTTTGACAGCACATGTGCTGCAAATACTCGCAACACAACCTATTACAAAAACACGCTGCAAAACCTCACAACACAAACAAATAAAGAAATGTGCAAGTATCACAAACCACAACAAATTTACCCCAAAAATTAACCATATTTTTGGCACATTGATTACCATTTGTGTAACTAGTTGTATAAATACCGTGGTTAAAATAAAGAGTTCTGGCATGAAACTCTAGATGGCACAGTCCGATAGGTCTAACTCAATCTGACCTAATGACATCATTATCACATGGAACAACTAATTGGCTCTCTCCTGTATCGGTAGCCAATGAGCTCGCTGCTTAACATTCAAATATATGACTAGTGCTTGCTGTAGGAGTTTGCAGTATGCTTCAGAAACCCTCCACCTTCCCCAGCTCCACCTGTATAGATCTGCTACAAGGTGATTCATGCATGCTATATGGGGGTTATTTCATATATGTTATATTTGCAGCAGCAGTATTTCTTACATGTTCACAGCAGCATGTTGTGGATGTATTGGCCACAGCAGCAGCGTAGCAGATCTATTCTGCCAAGACCAAATACATTAACATTGTCATTTACATTGCCATGCAAATCACTCTGAGAGTTGTCGTGACAAAACTATGGTTAGTGTAGTAAATCCATGGTTAATTTGTACATGGTTACCATGGTTTAACTATAGTAACCATTGTTTTTAATTTACTTTTTATATAATAAATGTATTTATTTATTAATCAATTTTAATGGAAAACTATAGGCTATGGTTAATTTTTGTAAGGGAAGTTGTAAAAGTAAGTTAGCCAGCTTACATAACCTTTCACAGTTACAGTAATTGTGTATTTTGTCAGCTTATTTAGGCTAATAATATCAAAAAAAAAAAAAAAAAAAAAAAAAGCTAAGGAATAATATGATCAGGATGTTAAACTAAACAAAAATCTCACCTTTCAGAGCAAACACAGATCAGCATGTCTCAGCCGTGTTAGTCATTTTGTGGTTCCCTTAAACATTTCCCATGTCTGTGCCTATTTGCAATGCGTTTCTGTTTTTGCAGCATGTTTCATTATTTTGTTTGTGTTGTAAGTACTTGCAGCATGTGTGTTGTAAAACTGATAAAGATGTTTTTTGTTTTTTCTTAAATTTGCAGTGCATTGAGCTCTCTCGACCACCATACTATTGCTTAAAATCACAGGCCCCAAAACTGTGACCTGTGATTGTCATAAATATACAAGGGGGAAAAAATGATTAAATAATCCCATTGTCATAGAACATGAACTCTAATCTTAAATGAATAAAAATGGAATATTTCTGAACTGTAAATGTTCTAATTCCACCCACAATTGGCACGTTAATTTTGGCCACTGTCTACAGTATCATTCATATCTCACCAGCCTGTGACAGTTGTTTTTCCTTTTTAGCCAACAATGTAATTGGCTCATGTAAGTAGATTTTAAATACATGGTGGTGTTGTGAATTTACATTCCCCT
>JAFVLL020033691.1:70226-182288 GCA_021397915.2 Tor tambroides | reverse complement strand
CTTTTATGCCAAAAATCATTAGGATATTAAGTAAAGATCATGTTCCATGAAGATATTTTATAAATTTCCTACTGTAAATATATCAAAACTTAATTAGTAATATGCATTGCTAAGAACTTCATTTGGACAAATTTAAAGGCGATTTTCTCAATATTTTGATTTTTTGCACCCTCAGATTCCAGATTTTCAAATAGTTGTATCTCAGCCAAATATTGTCCGATCCTAACAAACCATACATCAATGGAAAGCTTATTTATTCAGCTTTCAGATGATGTATAAATATCAAACTCGAAAAATTGACCCTTATGACTGGTTTTGTGGTCCAGGGTCACATATATGCTTAAAACATACAGAGAAAACCACTGCTAGATAGACACATTGTGAATTTTTAGTGAGATAAAGCTTCTGTGACTAGCCCCAATCATATTTATTTCCCCAAGATATTTCACTTTCGACATTATTATATCAAAAAAAATATTTAGGGTTTTCAAATAGAATAAATCTCGCTTACCCATAACTAAAAGAAGAAAGATTGTACTGCTCAGTCTATCCATGTTCAAGTTGGGCACAGTTCAGAATAATACTGTAAATCACCCTGAGACTAAATAAAACAATAGTAAAACGAGAAAACTATGAAGTTACTGCAAATGATTAATTCATCTTGCACCAAACAAACACAGCACCTGGAGTCTTTATATGAGAACACCTGAAGTTCTCTCATTCACTCGTGATGGTTAAAGCTCTTGAAGTCTGGCAGAAATACCTAAATGGGTTCCTGTGTGGTTATGCATATATGTAAGGGTTATATTAATAGCTTCTGATGGTGTCTTCCTGTAGAAGAGTCTACTAGAAATTGTTCAAACTACGTTGTCCGCCTTTTGCTCACAGCCATTTGTAACTTGAATGTGCTAAGCATATGGTGTCTTCTACTTCCAGTTATTCTAGCTGAACAAAAACAGTCTTTTATGCTGATTGATATCACAAACTGGTATTTGTTATGATTTTAAATTATTTTCATAATTATGAACACATTGGTTTGTAGCACAGATAGTTTAACACACTTTGCTATTCTTCCAGTTATTTACCTATAGTGGCTAATGCATTGAAACAGATTTGGAGAAATGTACATGAGCATTACATCTCTTGCTCCTCTGCAGTGAATGGGTGCCGACAGAATGAGAGTCCAAACAGCTGATAAAAACATCACAGTAATCTACAAGTAATCGCCATGACTTCTGTTCATCAGTTATTTTGGCCAGAAGTGACAGTTAACGTTAAAATGCATTGATGGGTTTGTTTTCTACAAAAACACAGTTTTTCGCTTCACAAGTCTTTATCTGATGTACTGGATTACTTGTGGATTATTGTGATGTTTTTATCAGCTGTTTGGACTCTCATTCTGACGGCACCCATTCACTGCAGAAGATCCATTGGTGAGCAAGTGATGAAATGTTAAATTACTCCAAATCTATTCTGATGAAGAAACAAACTCATCTACATGTTGAATGGCCTGAGGGAGAGGGAATTTTCAGCATATTTTCATTAAAGTACCTGAAAAAGCCTGATGAAACCTAAGGGCAAGCCAAAGCCACAGTTTTAAGTCAAATTGAACCTCAGATTGAAACTACATGTCAAATATTTTGCATGTGTTTGTACTGCATAATGTATATAAAAAACCACTGCAAGTAAAGGCAACAAATAAGTATAATTCAGTCTTTAATTTAAAATACATATTGCAAACATCACTGTGCATTACATACAGTAAAAGTAGACTTAAATACTCATGTAATTAAATATCAGTGAGAAAAAGTGGCCGTCGTCCTTGTTCAAATTCGACAAGAGCTGAGGCAAGTGTGCAAAGCACATTTCAACTACCCACAGAGAGATATGTAACACGAGTCAATGAATTTGAAAGGAAAGGACAATTAATATGCCACATTTAAGTTCAAATTCCTTGAAACAGGAACAAATAGCATCTTTTATTAAAAAGGTTCCTAATATCAAATGCTGACACTTGCTATTATAGCCATCTACGATCAAACTACAGAATAGCTCGAGTCAGTTCATATGTAAACAGTATAAATTAACTCATCTGAAAGCATGGTGGTGCCACAATGTGAAGGAAACCACAGTCCACCATTAAAACAACTGATAGCTACTGTATGTTAATATCACAGAAGAATATACAGTAAGTATATACCTGTGCAAATCCTCATTTTTCATAGTCTGTTTTGTTAGGTAACTTGGATTATGTCTAGTTAAATCAACTTGAATATAAAATACATCTAAAAAGCTATGTATATATGCTGTTGTACAGTGTCAATTCACTCTTTGGTGGTATGAATGGCGTTTCATTCAATAAAACCAAAGTCAAACCATACTTTCCTTGATAGAAATTTAAATTAAGTTCCCTGTTTCTTTTAAAGTCAACATAAAAGATATTGAGAACCCATTTTACTTCCGCAATTTGCTGTAAACAGGATATTTCAACAGAAAAGGGATCATGAAAACTCTGTTTTATACCAGAATAGAAATACCATAGAATAATTTTGAGTCGATTTTGATTTCATGTTGACTTTAAAGGTATGAAACCGAATAATTGTGAACTAGGGTTTTATATGCACACATAATAACAACAACAACAACAACAACAATAATAACATTTTCACAAACAGTCAGAAACAAAATGTCACACAGTAAAAAAATAAAATCATTCTGATCATTCAATAAATAAGTAATGACGTGAACCCTGTGCTTTCTCTTCCATTGGTTGATGGACTATAACTCGTCTTTTGGGTTTATATGCAGGTCGTGCTCCCACATGTGCTGACTATCAAGGGCTTGCATCACCTCATCAGCTTGAAGCCTCTCCTGCAATTAGATTGAAAATGCATATTTCATCATATTTTAGCACATCACCAGAGGTGTAAAGTATTTGAGTAAATGTAATTAATTACTGTACTTGAGTATCTTCTTGGATACTCTGTAGTTTTACTGAGTATCAAAGACATTAGCAACTTTTATTCTCTACTTCACTACATTTTTGAATGAGTCAATCTTCACTGTTTTCACATTCCATCAGTGAAACTAGAGTGTGAACGTTCAATTAGCATAGCAATAGCACAACTGTGCATCACATATTTCAACCCACACAACATAATGGGAGACATATCAGATTCAAAAAAGGACAAATTGTTGGTGTGTGTCTTGTTGGTGCAACTGTAACCAGGACAGCATGTTTTTGTGGTGTATCAAGAGCCACAGTTTCCAGGGTAATGTTGGCATACTACCACAAAGGATAAACCACATCCTTCAGGAGTAACTGTTGATGTAAGAGAAAGCTATCTAAAAGGGATGTGACCTAGATTGCATCCAAAAAACAAAACCACAGCTCCCCAACGCACTGCAGAAATGTGCACCTTGACTCGTCGAGAGCTCCACAGAGTCAACATTCATGGTTGGGCTACTGTGGCCAAACATTTGGTAGCTTGCCAATGGCAAAAGACAATTTCAGTGGTCCCAGTACAAATCTTGCCCACTTTCACTGTCTTTCTCACATCCGTGGGAGTTACGGTGTAGAGAAGCCCTAAAGAGGCTTACCACCTGGACTGTTGCATGGTTGGGTTTGGCTGCAATATTGTTGCACACCCTAGGCCCACTACTGGTGCTAGTTCGTCTTTGGGAGAAAATGTATGTGTGCACTTCTAACATGTTTGGTTGGTAAAATAAATGTTGTAAATTCAAATCAGAGCGTCTTCCGTGTCTGGAATGGATGTATTCTTGAGTCTGTAAGGTAACAATAATATAATAAGATAACCTTGTTTGAAATGGGTTTGGCTAAAAGAAAATTTTGGTTTCGTCTATACTACTATGTATTTATACTATATTGACTGGTTTAAATAGAACTGCATTACTAAAAAGAGACTAAAATACAATTTTCATTGACTAAAACTAGACTAAAATGTCATCAGTTTTCGTCGACTAAAACTAGACGAAAATAGTCATGGATAATTCTGACTAAAATAAGACTAAAATGCTCAGACTTTTAGTTGACTGAAACTTGACTAGACTAAAAAGAGTATGAACGTGACTAAAACTAATAAAAACTAAAATGACAGCTTCACACAAAGACTAGACTAAAACTAAAATTAAAACAGGCCGCCAAAAACAACACTAGTAACGGTACACAAACATGATGGTTCGATACATACCTCGGTTTTGGCGGCACGGTTCGGTATGGTTTTGGTACAGCAGGGGAGAAAACTAAACAAAATTGCCTCTTTTTTATACATCAAACAGTGGTTTACTGAACAAATTGCTCTTTCTTCAAAAAAATTCAGTTATAATAAAAATTTAAAAAATACAAATTTACCTCAGCCTCTGCTCTAAACTAAGGAGTCCTTTTACATTACTATATAAGATTACAATTAACAACAGAACCCAAACTTAAATTTATTTACTATTTATTTTTAAATATAATACTTAACACTCAACTTAAGAAAAATTGTATGCAAACGTGTAACACGACATCTTTCTAAGGTTGAAACACTAATTGAGCGATTACATGAGGCATGAGACGTTCATTCATGTTTATTTCGTGTTAAAACTAGTAGCAAAGACCGCGCTGCCGTTTGAACTGAAGCGTTTATACAGCGATCTGTCACACTACATCAAAGAGCATCAAAACGACATTCATTGTTTGAATTTCCTGAAAAAATTGAATGATTTGTTCAGGACATATGCATACTGAAACGAAGGAAGCGTTTTCGGTACGAATACGTGTACCGTTACTCCCCTAATGTGTACCCAACATTGCACCCTGGAGGTGGTGGTCTGCATCATGATGATAATGCACCAATACGCACTTCAAGACTGGTGACAGTGGTTTGATGAACATGACAGTGACTCTGAACATCTCCCATGGCCTGCACAGTCACCAGATCTGAATTTTATTGAGCCCCTGTGGGGTGTTTAGAGGAGTGAGTCAGGAAATGTTTTCCTCCACCAGCACCTGGCCAATGTTCTGCAAGAGAAATGACTCGAAATCTCAGGACTTGTATCTGTCATTCCCAAGATGATGCTGTATTGGTAGCAAAATGAGGCCGTACACCATACTAATGCATTTTTGTGGTCTAAAACCAGGTGTTTCAATTTCATTGTCTTCTTATAAATATACTAATAGTAGTAAAGTAGTAAAAAAACAGTAAAAAAAAAAGGTTAACAGTTTTAAAATTAAACATTTTAAATTATTACTATAAAAACCTTTATTTTGGAAACAAACCAAATCCGTGTCTTCAAAATTCGAGGGAGTATGTGTCACAAAAAAAACAAAAAAACAAAACAAATAAACAACAAAAAAAACTTGTCTGAATGCTTAGTTCTTTAGAAGTGCAGAACATCTTACTTCCTCCTTATAACCTGACCGCAACTGGGAACCACTGATGTTCAGGCATTTTTATTTTTTTTTTAGGTTTTAGATATCAGAAGTCCAAGTACTGTATTTTACAAGCCATTTTTCAGTTTGTATAAATGGTCTTTTTGACTAAGGAGGTTTTGTACTCTTATAGAAGTTTTAATAATACAATAACCTGTTCATTTCAAAAGATTAAAAAAATATATAATATGACCCCTATAACAGTGTACAAGTCATACCAGGTACAGCACAGGTATTCATTCATTTAAAGTGGTCAGGGTTCACTGAGATGTGTGTAGAAATACTCCAGGTCAAAGGCCTTAGAAACATGTGCACTTAGTGTATATAAACAAGATGGGCATCATTTTAGTGAACTGTGAGAACAGGAAGTGGTTTGGCGGTTTGACAGCACTTCACTGGTGGGTATAACACTTCTGTACAGGTGGCCATATGTGGCTCAGGACTTGTGCTTAATGTACAATGGAAAATTCCGCTTCCTCTTAAATTATATTTTCCAAGTAGACAGAATTTTAGTGACATAAATACAACCATGCCACCATGTTAATATGTCACTGGCATTACTAAAACCTAAACAAAGACTGAATGTGCTCTCTATGACAGACAAACACGTTTCCTCACCAGCTCCCTGTAGAGGGGGTCTAAAGTGAACCAGAGTGCCACAGCACACCGCTGCCCCCTAGTGACCGCTCGCACACCGTGTGGATTCTCACCGCCAGACGAAAACCCCACCATCCGCCCACATCTGGGCTTCACTGAGGCCTGCGACAGGAAAACAAAGTGCTTAAATGCCAAACTCTGCCTGAGAGGACAGATGAGCAAAACGCACAGTAATTTTTCCTTACGGTGACAGTCTTGGCATCCATTTCTGTAAAGATGAATTCTCCGCCATCAAAATCGCCATTCAGATACAGCAGGGCACTGAATGACCGAAAAAAAAGAGAGAAGAAATATAATTCAAATGAATTGCTTTGTGGAAAACTTTTTTAGTGACTAACAATGATACCTAACCAGGCTCACATTTAGTTTGAGATACAGCTATTTTGAGTACTGAAGAGGGTTTTAAAGCAGTTTTAACACTTTACTTCTTACCTGTAGTCTCGGTAGGTGTAAGCGGGTGGCTCTTTCCAGCACTCATTCGCTTCTGGGTCCAGAAGACAGTTGTCAGCATGTATTGGGTGACTGAGGTCATTTCTGTGGTCCTGCTGACCTGATAAAATATATAAATAAAACATTATTAAAAAATATATATATTTATGAAACATATATGAGGCAATATATTATATAGATGTAATATAAATATATTGATGAATTAAACATTAATATTTAATAATTAACTTAATATTTATGTATCGTAAATAAATTTTATATGAGCCAATATTTTATTCACAATAGGACATAGAGAACATAATAAATGTTTAAACTGATACATTTTTCACTTTTATCCACTTGATAAAAGACTACAAGACTACAGGTCTCAAAAAAACTGGCACGGGGCAACAAAGGGCTGAAAAAGCAAGAAATTTTGAAAAGTTCAGCTGGGAGAACATCTAGAAATGAATTAAGTTAATTGAGGTCATCAGGTCTGTAACATGATTAACTATAAAAAGGATATCTTAGAGAGGCAGAGTCTCTCAGAAGTAAAGATGGGCAGAGCCTCTCCACTCTGTGAAAGAGTGCGTAAAAAGATTGTGGAATACTTTAAAAACAACTTTCCTCAGCATCAAATTGCAAAGGCTTTGCAAATCTCATCATCTACAGTGCATAACATCATCAAAAGATTCAGAGAAACTGGAGAAATCTCTGTGTGTAAGGGACGAGGCTGAAGACCTTTGTTGGATGCCCGTGATCTTCGGGCCCTCAGACCACACTGCATCACTCATCGGCATGATTCTGTCATTGACATTACTAAATGGGCCCAGGAATACTTCCAGAAACCACTGTCGGTAAACACAATCCGCCGTGCCATCTGCAGATGCCAACTAAAGCTCTATCATGCAAAAAGGAAGCCATATGTGAACAAGGTCCAGAGGCGCCGTCGTGTCCTGTGGGCCAAGGCTCGTTTAAAATGGACTGTTTCAAAGTGGAAAAGTGTTCATCACATTTGAAATGAGCTCATTTTGTGCATAAAATTGTCAAATTTCGCAGTTTAAAAATTTATGTTCTCTATGTTCTATTGTGAATAAAATATTGGCTCATGTGATTTGAAATTCTTTTAGTTTATTTTATTCAAATTTAAAAAACGTCCCAACATTTCCAGAATTCGAGTTGTGTGTATGTATATGTATATATGTGTGTGTGTGTGTATACAGTAGTGAAGTGGATCAAAAAAGTTTAATCAAATTGTCCTAAGACAAGAACGGGTATTGTTTTTGTTTTAGGACAACTTTGATGAAAGGTTTCCATTTCAAATGTTGACTACTAGAGCAAGTATATATATACCTCATGACACAGCATTATGTGTAGTATATTCTGATTTAAGTAATCCAAATGTGGTTTAATCTGAGGTAGAAACTGAGAGCTGAGGTGACGTACCAGATATGGCAGTCCTACACACTAGATGTGTGTATGAGAAATGCAGAGTAGAGTTTAGCATGAAGTATGACTCAATTATCCGCCTGGCCTTCTCACTGACATCATAAAAGAGGCGGGCACTTTTTAAAGGAACACGTCCATCGTAGCCATACTGCAAAGACAAATAATGAATAATTAATTCTTTTTTTTTTTTTGCCATTATTGCTTTTTGTGATAGAACAGAGTAGAGGAGACAGGAAGTGAAGTGGGAGAGAGAGGGGGCGGGATAGGAAAAGGTCCTCAAGCCAGGATTCAAAATTGGGAAGCCCGCAGTGCAATGACGTTTTATGTCGGCGCACTGCCCACAAAGCTACCAGCATCGACAAATAATTAATCATTAATGTTATAATATTCATTACTGTTTAATTATTCATGACTTTGTCCAATCAAAAAGTACATAAATCTTTAAAAAATAATAATAATAATAATAAATGGAAATTAATTATAAGTAAATTTACATTCCAAATAACAAAAAAAACACTGATAAGAAATATTCAGTCAAACTGGACCATTTTACCCAATATTTGTGTGTGCTACACATTTTTCATGCTGTTAGCTTAGCAAAATGCTAACACTTTATTTTAATATTGGATTTATGTGTCGCAATATTTGTGTTTTGTGTCAGTCAGTGTTAAAAACTTAAGTCTTACCTTCAGCGTTTTCAATACTGTCGCCCCTTCGAATTTCTCATTTGGTGTGTGGGGAGACATTTTCCCCTTGTAGCCGTCACCAGCTGCAGTGACACTCTAAGGAAATATTGATATAGCAACCCGATCAGTCAAAGTACTTAACTGTAAAGTTATAGCACATCTGGCAGAAAATGAGATGCAATTCTATATAACATGAAGTGATTAGTTTTATACTAATGGCATAACAGAAGTTAGACTCTCACATGTGCCAGATGTTTGAGCTCAGAGCACTCGTCCTCACTGATGACATCATCAAAAAGCACCCTCTGACTTCCATTCAGGGTGTCAGAGTTTAGTACAAGTCGTACATTCTCATACAGCAATGGACCTCCTATACACACATACACACGTACACAACCACAAACTTACATTTAATATCCAATACAAAAGGCTAAAACATTGAAATATTAATGTAAATATAGCTAATGTGCTGAACCAGTATATTGCTTCTACAGTATTCAGTTTTGGTAGCATCTCTATGATGTGGCATGGTATGGAAAAGAGTTTCATAAAACAAATAATGACAGGATTTTCATATTTGAGTGGATTACAAATGTAACTTTTCACCTATTTTGGTCCCTCTTGCATTTTGTTCAAGTTATCTGTATGGTTTTGTATCTTGTCTATTACAATATTTTAAGGTTATTTAAAAGTCAGAAACAGTATGTCACCTTCTCGCAGCTCTTGTAACACAGACATTGTGACATTTCTCTTTGCTGATATTGGCACATAGTCCATCCAGCCATCTGTACCAGAAGGAATCCTAAAGAGACACATTCAACACATAAGCTCTGAACATTATTATTATGCTTTATTATATTAATGAAAATGCCTACCTGTTAACATCTTCTCTACCGCCCGAACTGCTCCAGTAGTGCTGAGGAGAAACAACAATTAGACGCGTACATTAAAAACTCTATAGTTATGAAGAGCCATGCCTTTATGATATTTGGCCTTGTTTGATGATCCCACCACAAGGGGGCGATGTTGGCTGGTTGTTTAATCTCAAATCTTACAGGAGCACCTGTTCCCTGTCACAGCTGTTACAAGACTGAAACATTTCCAAGTTCATGTTATGACTCATTCCCAGTGTCTACGTTTGAACTATTTTATGATATTTGATTTCTCATACATTTACAAAGCAAACCTTAAATTAATATAAACATAGATATATCATCTAAAGCAATTGCAAGAAGTTTAAAAACAAGAAAACAAACCACTTTTAAACATAAAATTAAGTCAAAGATCATACATTTAAAGGTAGATTATTCCAATCTGCAGGAGCCTTTTACCCCCCCCCCCCCCCCCCCCCCAAAAAAAGTGCTGAATGTTTTAATTCATATGAAGAAGAATATAATATCAAATACTGATGCAAATACTTAGGATAATTAAAATGTATTATTGCAAACCAGTGTATATGCCTTCTAATATTGAGTGGAGACCATTTAAGTAAATCATATTACAATGGTGTCCATCAAATGAACATCCAATGACAAATCTACACAATTTATTATAGGCTGCAGTAAGAGGCAAAAGATTACTTTTAGTTGTATTCTGATAAACTACATCAGCATAGTCCAAAAACTGTAATATAAGTTGCAAAGCAAGATTATTTCCCCCAAAAATTAAAAGTAAAACAATTTTAAGACTAATACAATACACTGGTTCCAAAATTAATATTACTAAGTATATATTCAATATGAGGTTTAAAAGAAAGTTCAGGATCCAGTCATAAACCCAGGTATTTAATCTGATGCAAATATGTGCCATCATTACACATTATTGTTAGATTATTAGATTTTAGTTTAAACGTATGCTTTGTACCAAAGACCATGATATGAGATTCATCTTTATTAAGTAGCAAATTATTAGAATGCAGCCATTCTTGCAAAGCTTTAAAATCTGATTGGAGTATATTTTGAATTTGAGTTAAGTGGAGATTTGAAATACAAATGACAGTATTGTCAGCACAAAGATGAACAAAAGAGTGCGAAAGAACTAAGGGAAGCTCACTGATAAAAATGGAAAAAAAGAGAAAAGGACCGAATATTGAGCCCTGTGGTACACCTCTTTCTTGAATAAATAAATCAGATTTTTTGCCTTGGATAACCACACATTGTTTTGTTATGTAAATAAGAATTAAACAACAATAAAGAATTTTGAGAAAAAAAACAACTGCATACATCTTATCTAATAATAGGTAATGATCAACTAGATCAAAGGCCTTCTTAAAAAGGTATAGAAAGAAAAAAATGACAGACTTGAGCTTTAGAAACCATTTCTGGCTTGTTTTGTGAACTTACCCCTTCAATATAGGGCACTCCAAGATTACTGCTGCCGATGAGGAGCAGGTCTAACTCCTGTTTGTGCCGCCTTAGATATTGTTCAGCATCCTGAGGCATAAAAAACATAGTGAGACTGATTATATTTCCTACATGGCATAGGTTATAGATTATGGCCTCCTAAAACATCTTGTCTATGACCCAACAAAATAAAAAGTGACCTTAATGATGCATGACGTAGTCTCAGTCTAAAATCAAACCCGTTCCACAACCTGTGCGATTTCTCTTGGCTTTCTCCTGGACTTTTTATTAGTGGTCTCTGGCACTCATTTAAAGCAAATTATTATAACTGGAGCAAAGTCTGCTGCTTCTAAGTGTGGTCGAGACCACATTAAATGGCAGCCTTGGTGCCCTTTTTGGAGGAAGAGTTACATTGGTAGCATGTGCGGCTTCGTGTTCTTCGAATGCAAACAGCTCGCAAATTGTTTCAGGGAGCTTTGTGGTGTTTCGGTGAAACTTTTTTACTCAGCTCCCCGTTCGAGAAGACTATGCTGTCAGCACAGTATCTCAGCGGTGGGTTAACAAGGTCCCAGAGGAACTAGAAATCGGGCAATCAGATGTGGCAGCAAGCCAGATAGATGGAAACACTCTGCAATGGGGTGGAAAAGAATGTACTTGGTTGTTATGAGCCAATAACTGAGGGATCTTGCAGTGAAAGATGTATACAAGCCCTCTGGCTCTTGACTTACCAAAATCATATGGCTTTTACAGTGCTAATAGCTTCCAGGCTTTCCAGCGAAAGACCCTTTGGGATGGTTCAAGAGTGCGTGCAGTCACTACTGTACATCTTGAAATCCAAACCCACTAAACACGTGATTATTCCAGTGTGTTTATGCACGCTGGCATCCTGCCAAATTCTACACTTGGGGAACAAGTCTACTATAGGGATTTCATAATGGACATGGACTGGGAAGATCTGGATCTGTCGAAACGTGGTGACCCAAGAACTATCAACATTATGAACTTGAACTTGCTCAATGGGGACTGTTGCTAGTGTACAGTAAGTTACTTTAAAGACAAGCATCAACTAAAGGGAAAATTTTTAAATTGGGTCTATCTCAAGAGACTTTTAGATTGAGAACAATGAATTGAGACCTTGAGAACATTAAAGTCGTGGGCAGTCGTGGCCTAATGGTTAGAGAGTTGGGCTTGTAACCAGAAGGTTGCCGGTTCGATTTCCGCACCAGCAGGAATTGAAGGTGGGGATTGTGAATGAACAGCATTCTCACCACCTTCCATACCATGACTGAGGTGCCCTTGAGCAATTGCTCCCCGGGCGCTGGAACAATGGCTGCCCACTGCTCTGGGTGTATGTTCACTACTGTGTGCATGCACTTGGATGGGTTAAATGCAGAGGACAAATTTCGAGTATGGGTCACCATACTTGACAATACGTCGCATAAAAAAAAAAAAAAAAAAAAACATTAAATGTCTCTATAAACAGTTGGTCAATGGCTCGTAAGTATCAAGCAAATTTTCACTGTCTATCATGACTGTGAAATGGCATCTGGTTCAATGAAATAGGAATGTCCGAGATAAAGAAAAGGAAAAATTATTTATAAAAATGTGCTGTGCTCTTAGAAATTAACTCTTTGTATTCATACAGGTTTAAAAACATTAAACCATTTTCAAGAATTATGTTGTGATGTAAAGGAAGTTACAACAGTTTTTTTTCTTGCATGTGATGTACATCTGAGTAAAGCAGATTGAGATTAATTTAAAACATGTCATGTGGTGCAACCACGTAAAAATACCATTTTTTTTATTTTGAATACATAGGAGTGTCAGGGTTATTATAGTTAACTAAAACTAAATAGATATAAAAGTTTGTTACTTAAAATAAAATAAACTTTAATTGAAATAAAATCTTCAGCTAGTTTCCAGGGCATAGCTAAAACTGAAATAAAAATCAAAAACTATATAGACATATTAAACGGCAAAACTAATAAAAATGACAAAATGTAAGTTAATGTAAGCCAGGTTCTACTACAGGACTATATATATGTATGTATATATATATATATATATATATATATATATGTATATATATATACACACACACACACACTTTTTAACTCACAATTCATACTTTACTTACTCACAAATGCAAGTTTATATCACACAATTCTGAGGGGAAAAAATTATGAGAAATTGTGAGAAAAAAGTTTTTACAATTACTTTTTAATTTTTTTTGTTATTCAGTGGCAGAAACAAGCTTCCATGCAAAATACACAACAAAATTGCTAAAACCTAAAATTAAAATGAAAACAGAAAATTTATATTAAATATAATTCAAAATATTAATAAAAACTAAAATATATATATATATATAATAGTATCTCACTGATACTAACTGACACTCACTGATACTCACTGACATTGATTTGCTGAACATACACATCTTAATCATTATTTTCAAAAACATTTTTACATATATTTTTTTTATTTCAGTTAAAATAATTCAGTTTTATTTCAAGTAACTGAACACGAACATGAATTACTCATCTATGAATATACTTTTAGGCACCACATGACATTTTACAACCTGAACTAACCTTGGCTTGCCATTAAAAGGTCAATATATCTGATATTTTAAGACACCCATTAACCTTTACACAATCATAAAGGTCTGCAGGGCTCTGCTCTATGAATTCATTTCCTGTTTCAAGTTTTCTGCATCTTGCACTGCCATGTCTCACCTTACGAGGCTGACCATCATGTCCCAGAACCTCCCTGTAATACTCCACATTCTCAGTCATGAACTCTTCGCCTTCGTGGAACAACAGGTAGGTCAACCCACACTCCAACGCCTCTTCAGTCCTCCCAGCTGAACACACAGAAAAGAAACAGCTATTCAGTGTTGATGAAGCCACCAGGGTTCTGTTTCTTGGCTCATCTTGGAAGATTATTCATCCTGTGAGGCTGTCTGATTTTTTTGGAGTCATCTTTTCCCACAGTCACGTTTATTTCCTTTTGGAGACCCACATGCTCGGAAACATTTGCATTCCAGGCCAGTGACCACAATGGAACAAACACCACAGGAGTGAGCGAGTGGAAACACACGGCTCTGAGACTTGCTACAGAGACGGCACTCGCACACACACCTGAATGACTTGCTATTTTATGAACAATAAGCAGTAATACTAACATTTCTCATATCCGAGCTCTTTTTCTTGGTGTGGAAGGAAAAGTTCAGCTTTGACATTTCCAAGAAGAAATCAATCAAGTCTGAAATATTTATCACTCTCTCCCTCTCCTTTAGAGTGAGTAATTTCATGATTAATGAGGTTTTGTCATTTCAAAATTATTTTCAAGGTGCTTTTAATCTGATTATAATTACCGTTGACATTTTCTTTCCAATACTGACTAATTCTACATTTTGACTGATGTAAGTCAGTTGTGTTGTAGCCAATATCTTGAGTCCAAGAGCCAAGAAGAGAATTGGGGTCAGATACAAAATCAAGCCCAAAGACTTTTACTCCAAGACCGTCAAGGAGAGAACCTTCATTTAAGCTAGTTTTGACATGTATGGAGGTTTACCTTGGAAATAGGCAAATTGCAGGTAGTCGTAATGCAGTGGCAGGTAGTTTTCCACGGGCGACAGGCGACCGGGGCGCGTAGCCAAGTCTCGGACACACTCGTGCTGACAGTGAAGAACCTGTGTGTAATGATCTGGAAGACAAAGTTCAACATGATTTAGACGAGGGGTCTCAAGTTTAAATTAGCTTGGGGCCTCTAGCCAGTTCGTATTCTCCATCTTGAACCAGTAACCAGAAAAAGTTACAACACAAACAGATGTTTGAATTTGAACTATATACCACTACATTCATTAAAACAAAGGTTCAAAAATAGGTGTTTTGCAGTGATGCTATAGAAGAACCATTTTGGTTCCTCAGAGAACTTTTCAGTGAATAGTTCTTAAGAGAACTATTTTTCTTATTGTGAAGACCATTTAATACTCTAAAGAAACTTCTTCCACTATAACATCTTTTGTGTAATGGAAAGATTCCATGGATGTTACATTCTTAAAAATTAAGGTTCTTTATTAGGGGCTTTTGGACTGGAGGAACCTTTTCATAGTTCCTAGAGCTATTGGTGGAAGTACCCACTTTGTGGCATGTTTGCACCGCAGGATCTAGGAACAGTTTTAGTTCTAGAAACTCTATTTGGGAGAACTAAATTAGCTCCTACTTTAGAGTGGGGTCTAAAATATTTATATAGGAACTAACAGTGACATAAGTGTATGCTGATTGGCTAAATGCATACGAAACACCGGCTACGCAGCATTTTTAAAAAGCAGAGTAAAAATATTTACTCCAAGAACATGGAAAAAAGTGAATATAATGGCATTTAGCAACCTGTTGTCTGCAGTGTTGTCTTCTTTTCTTAGCATCGATGATATGTAACACTGCAAATTGTCATAGGAGATTTCGACAGATTTTCATGCTCTTTCAATCACGTAAATTGTGCATTTACAATCCCTCTCTGTTATCACGAATCCCACAACACACAACAAAAACAGCTCCGTTCAAAGCCTCCCCCATTCACTGGTTGTTGACGTCACTGTTGGCCACTTCAGAGTTCCTGCTGCCGGTGTGAAAATACCTGCAGGCTAGTTCCTAGAACTGAGGTCTTAGAACTACGCAGTGTGAAGTGCCTATATTGGTTTCTCAGAGAACCTTTCAGTTAATAGTTCTTAAGAAAACTATTTTCTCTTATTGTGAAGACCAAAACTTTCAATGGATGTTACATTAAGGTGACCAGACGTGCCACTTCCCGGGCCACTTCTCTAAATTGCCTAAAATAAAGGTTTTGGCTGTTTGCGCTGCTCCGATCGATTGTTGTATGACATCAAAGTACCTCAAGAGCGATTCAAAAGCATGGAGCCAGCTGCTCTGCTCTCTAGCTCTCATGGTACTTTGATGTCATACAACGATCAATTGGAGCAGCACAAACAACCAGGCAATTTAGAAATCTTGTGCAGAACATGTCCCCAGGAAATGGCATGTCTGGTTACCTGATGTTACGTTCTTAAAAAACAAAAAGTTCTTTATTGGCATCTATGGTTCCATGAAGAATCTTTAACATTCATGGAACCGATTTCTTTCTACAAAAAGTTATAGTGGGAAAAGGTTCTTTAGATTATTAAAATGTTCTTCAGACTAAGATAATAATGTTTCTAAGAACTTTTCACTGAAAAGTTATTTGGGGAACTCAAAATAGTTCTTCCATGGCATTGCTGCAAACCTTTTGGAACCTTTATTTTTAAGAGTGTACTTGTGGAAAAACAGAAACAGGGCATCGTGGCGGGATCTAATGGCTTAATGACACACTGTAATTCTGGTTGATGTAGTTAAAAATGTGATCCCTGTCTTTTCCCAGAGTGCATGGAGTGAGATCATCTAAAGATGAAAGATCAAATCAAAGATGTGCAACCAGAGGTGCTGGTGTATTTCATGTGGACAAGGTTGAAGATTAAATTAGAGAGCTGAGAAGACTTTAAACTCACTTTAAAGGGTTTCATGATGTGGTGGATGGGTAGTAGGCAGACTGATCCCACATGAAAGTGCAAACAGATTCTCAAATTAAAAATATGAGTAAGAGCTGCTATCAAAAGAGGGTTTAACAGGCGTATTATGGGATGGAGAGGCTATTTGTCGAATTTGTGCTGTGTTAGTCTATTCGTGTATTCACAAAGGCATTAAACTAGCTCTTGACTTCTTTTGTAATTATAACAATGATAACCTAGAAACCATAAAAATCATGAAGATGACCAACCCATCTGCTTTGAAAGACCTTTTGTTAATACAGCAGAAAATGAATCCATAATTGTAGCAGAGATTCATGTCAATGCATACCGAAAAGTGTCCAATCCCACAATCCCTAAACAATGCCTCCATTCTAACAAAAACATATATATACGTATGCTCTCAGATCCTTTAATGTGCACAAACACACCCAACGGACAGAAAATGTCAGTGACATCATTCTGAATATTTTCCAGGGATTCCTTGCTGAACTCTGAGACATGCCATCATGCACAAAACCCCCTGAAGCTAATGTCAGAAACACTGACAACTCCCGTGAAGAACAAGTCCTCTCACGACTGGCCAGTTCTTCACATTTAGACCATAAACAGATGTCAATCATGCAGCAGTCTTTCACATCCTTCCTTAATCAGTAAAATGCAATCAGCAATAATTAAGATCCATTATGACATGAGTTGTTTTGGAAGCCAAATGTTAGGGGGATGTTATGACATAAGTGTTAGTGAATTACGACTCCCTGTTTGACTTTTATGGATTTTCACATGGTTAAAACATGTCAGTTAGTTAAATTAGCTTTATTTAGTGCCTATTATGCAACTATTACAGCAATTTTCCTGAAATATGACAGCCTAAATTGAAAGCAGCTAAAAACTACTAGCCAGCATTGTGAGATCTGTATCAACAACTATGAATATGATGAATGAAAATATGTGGTAAATGAAATCTACCGATGGTGTCTTTAGGACACTTTTGAAAGAAGTCTCTTTGCACACCAGTGCTGTAATTATTTGATCAAAAATACAGTAAAAATAGTAATACTGTGAAATATCATTAGTTTGAAATAGCTGTTTTCTACAGTAGTCAACATTTGAAGTGGATCAAAAAAGTTAATCAAAGCTGTCCTAAGACAAGAACGGGTTTTGTTTTGGTTTTAGGACAACTTTGATGTCAAGTGTTGACTACTGTATTTAAATATATTTTAAAATGTAATTTATTTCTGTAATCAAAGCTGAAATTTCAGCATTATTACTCCAGTCTTCAGTGTCACATGATCCTTTAGAAATCATTCTAATATGCTGACTTTTTTCTGCTCACACTTCTTATTATTATCAGTTTTGAAAATAGTTGTGCTGATTAATATTTTTGTGGGAACCATGATACACTTTTCAGGATTCTTTGAAAAAAAGTTAAAATAAAAACAGCATTTATTAGAAAATATAAATATTTTGTAACATTATACATGTCTTTACTGTTACTTCTGATAAATTTATTGCATCCTTACTGAAATAAAATGTTAATTTCTTTAAAAATATACCCTACTTTTCCCAAACCTTTGAAAGATAGTGCTTTTAAACAACAAGTCACTAGAATCTGTGAGGATGATACAAAATGATCAGCCTGTTTGGGTTTATTTTGAGAAAATGACCAGCTGAGTACAAATTAACCCTTAATGTTGACTGTTTGTGATCACCAGGCAACATACTTGCCACTAATTAAAACAGAATTCATTTGATGCGCAATCACAGGTGTGTTTAATAAACATTGAAAAACTAAACATTAAATTAAAACTAAACACATTAAATATACATAGTCACTTTATATTAGCATTAAGTGGTTATCTTTTTTAAAACTGAGGTCAGTTGGACTGCATGTGGCCTGCTGAATTTCAAACAGTATTCTGGTTTTGAGCAGAAACGCAATCCAGACAAAACATGGCTCATGTTATGAATGCTTAACAGACATAACCTAGTTTTCCCCATCCAACTTCATAGGCTGAAGTTAAAACTAGCAGCTTCTGTATTGATAAATAATAAATCATAAAAGCGGATTCAGCTTTGATCCAAAGAAGCTTTTCAAATTGTAAGTTTTATGTTCAAAACACTGTATAGGGCAGCCTATATCACACTCTTTGAAGCTGTTCATTGTTGAACTATCATGAACTGCCTGTCAAGACACAACAATAACAGACTGTACTTCAAACTTAGGTCAAACATTTGTGTCTCTTGCCTACTCAGAAATGACTTACATAGAGGTCATAGAACGGGAAGATCTCCATTTCTGGAAACACAAATAGCTCAGAAACATGATATCCACAACAGAAAGTCCCAAAGAACCACTTTAGAACGGAAAATTCCCAGACCCTTCTCAAGACCACGGACGATAGCTTTAACACATTAGGAGGAAGCAGAAAAGCACAAGAGTACAAAAGCATCTGTACCTGAGATTAGCTCGTAGAGGTTGTATTTGTACAAGACATGTTTCTGCTCCTCAAAGTGCTGTGGCCCTTCACAGAGGGCCCGACACTCCACATCGGCACGGTAATACTCAGTCAGAGCCTCTTCAAAGAGCGTCACGGACTCTTCATAGTTGCCTTTGTCGTAGAGCTTCACCCCAGCAAAGAAGGCTTTCTGTAAATAGAAAGACGCACTTCATGATGCTGAACTTGCATCTGGCTTTGTAGGGTGTTCGTGAAGGTTCAAGAAGCATTATGCTGTGCCGTAATTGGGGTCGGCAGTCACTCACCTGGTGTGGGCGGGATTCCCGGTCAATAAAGTCTTCCTCTTTTACACCTTTCTGGGCTTTGTACTGCTCCAGGTCCTCTCCCATCTCCACATGCTCAGGGTTGGCCTTGAAATACGTATGAGCAGCAGATGCAGCTTTGTCCAATTGCCCAAGCTTTTTTTTTTGAAGAGAAACAGAACAGAAACATTTGAAAAAAGAACTTTGGAGGCCCTCTCTTAACACATTTTTGAGTTTTACAGCCCAAATATTGAGAAATTACATTGCAAGTATGGCAAATAAAGTTGTAATTGCGAGATCAAGTCTCATAAATGCAACTGTATGTACCAGACCATGTGTGTAATACCATCTTTAAACAAATCATTATCAGAATTGTTGAAAAAATATATATATATGTTGAAGAACATAGTATAGCCAATTTGGACAAGCATAGAAATTCATTCTGGTCTGAACTGGTTTCTTCAGCAGGGATGCTCCTTTTGGCCTCTGAAAGGGATTACAAATTTGAATAAATAAACCAGAGACTGTTTAAATCATAATTCCAATGAATTCTGCTTTATCACTGGAGGAAAAAAAATGTTAAAAAAAGTTCACGGAAGCCGTCAGCTGTTATTTTTCGGCCTTTATGAATCGCAGACCTCAATCTGTTCTGCAGATCTTGGATTGGCATCAGTTTCTTTAATCCTTACTAGGAACAACATATTGTACGAACAGAACTCTGTGTTATGTTTATACGAAATAACTTGCGCATTGCAAAAACGATGACAAAATTGATGATTCGCAGAAAAAAAACACACATTAGCAAGAATCGCATGGATCTTCTGGAGTTTACCACCACAAATCACAAAACACATGAAGGCTATCAGCATCAAGACTTCCAGGTCCAAACAGATTACGATTTCATTACGACTGAATACCAAAGCTTTAGTTTTCAACAAAACGTCCTTAAATACACAAACTTACAACAAACAAGTTCCATGCATCACATAGAATGGTGGTTCATCATTCTTTTTGAAGCATCCTTTGGTCACTATTTGCTTTTGTTGTATGGAAAAGAGCAGCTTAAAAGCTGTTAAAAGCTGAATAAATAAACTTTCCATTGATGTACGGTTTGTTATGTTAGGACAATATTTGGCCAAGATACAACTATCTGAAAATCGCCTTTAAAGTTGTCCAAATAAAGTACTTAGCAATGCATATTATTAATCAAAAATTTTATTTTGATATATTTACGGTAGGAAATTTACAAAATATCTTCATGGAACATGATCTTTACTTAATAACCTAATGATTTTTGGCATAAAAGAAAAATCGAAAATTTTGACCCATTGACCCAATGTATTGTTGGCTATTGCTGCAGATATACCTGTGCTACTTATGACTGGTTTTCATTCTCATGTTCATGAGAAGAAAGTTATACAAGCTTGCAAAGACATGAAGAACCTCCATAGAACCATGAAGAACATCCATGGAAACTTTACATTGTAGAAAAGTTTCTTTACAGTGGAAAAAGTTCTTTAGAATGAAATATTCTTCACACTAAGCAAAAATGGTTCCCTGAAAGTTTCTTTTTCTTTTGCATCGCTACAAAACAACACCCTCTGAAACCTTTATTTTAAAGAGTGTAGGACAATGTTATGGAGCTTCTGATGTCTCCAGATACATCCATGGACCACTGCACAGTGGAAAAGATGATCCCGAATCATACGCCTCTTTTTTTTCCTTGTCTTTTGCGACTCAGCCAAGGTTTGCTCTTTTATGTTAGGGAATGAGGCAGGGAGGCTGGAGGCTTAAGAGGATATGCTTGGTTACCTCTGAAAGGCCAAAGAGCAAACTGGCGTCGACTGCATTCCTGTGTCTTCTTTCTACCACCCCCTCATCTACACACACCCACACAGCCTTGTGTCCTAGCTGCGAATGGATCGCAAAGACCCTGATTGATATACAGTAGGGGGGTATTTTTGTATGCCGTCCAAATGCTGACCTGTCCGATTTTCTTCTAAAGCAGGTCAGATTCCAGGAGCTGAAGCCAAAATGTGACTTGGCCCCTCAAATCCGACTGTTATGTTCAGTCACCTGGCGTGTTTATCACATGCGCTACAGTAGCGTATCAAAAAATCCTCATGCCCTGACAAATCCTGTACTCGTCACAGAACAGTGACAAAAGAGTTCACAAGAGGTTACTGGAAAATGGCCCAGCTAGACACAAAAGCTCAAACACAGCTGGGATTTAGTCTGGCTGGGTGCATTGTCTGCTCACATTCATGCATCTCATGCAGCCGTTTTCTCAGTTTTATTTCCCAAAAACACAACAGTTATGAGAATTCAAGACTGCCAAATTTACTGGCATTCATGTGTGTTTGATGTTCCTGTATGAAATCGTTGCCTCAGAAATCTTCGTAATGTTTGACTCTGCTGAAAATTTTTACAACCATCGTATATTAGGTACATGAATGTTTTGAATAAGCTGGTTTTCTTTGCAGTGTAATAACCTCCTATGCTTTAAACCAGAACTGTTAGTAGTTAAGTTCCTTCAGGCCTTGTGGACATTGCAAAACAGAAGTTTGTTGCCATGCACACATTTAAAGACTTTTCTGATGATTGTTACTGTGCACATTTTACACATTTAACAGCAAATTAGGTACATATTGCAAGGTTATTCCGCTGGTATATGTAATTTTATGAAATTCCATGTTGTCATGTTATGCCATGTTCTGTTGGTATAACCTAACACAATATAACATAACGTAACATCCAACCTACAGTAACTATAAGCTAACCTAACCTAACCTAACATCCAACCTAAAATATAACCTCTAACATATAAGCTAACCTAACCTAATATCCAACCTCCAGTAACATAATATAACTTGACATATAACCTAACATAACATGCAACCTAACATAACCTATATCATAAGCTAACCTAACATAACCTAAATTCCAGCCTACAGAAAAATAACATAACCTAACATATAACCTAACATAACATGCGGCCCAACATAACATAAGCTGACCTAACCTAACATCCAACCTAAAATATAACCTATAACAGATAAGCTAAGCTAACTTAACCTAACATCCAACCTACAGTAACCTAACATAACATGCAACCTAACCTATAACATAAGCTAACCTAACCTAACATAACCTAACATCCAACCGTACCGTAATGTAACCTAACATATAACCTATCACATATAAACTAACCTAACCTAACCTAACATCCAACCTACAATAACAGTATAACCTGACATATATCCCATAACATAACATATAAACTAACCTAACATATCATTGGACACAACGTAACCTATAACATTATGGCCCAGTTTCATAGACAGGGCTTAGCCTAAGCCAGGATTAGGCCATAGTTTAATTAGGACATTTAAGTAATTTTTATAAACATGCCTTAGAAAAACATTAACATTACTGCCATTAAATCAAAGGCACTGACATGTTTTAAGATCAGTCAGTGCAAGTTTCTTTCATATGAAACAGCTCAGATTTACATTTCAGTCTGGGACTAGGCTTAAGCCTTGTCTGTGAAACCGGGGGAATAGCTAACATAACCTAACATTCAACCCCACATAACCTAATATACAAGCTACAGTAACATAATAACTAAGCTATAAACTAAATAGCTGACCTCAGTTATGATTTGGGGCCTTTTGTTGTAGACTTTGGCTTAATTAGCATGACTGAATATAATATCTAAACAAAGACCTGAGTCTCACTGACCATGCTGCCAGCGAGTCCTGTGAAGACATATTTTAGTTCACTTCTAAATTACTTCAGCAGATGGTTTTACAGCTGAGATGCTCATTTCACACACACTTACACACAAATCCACAGTGTTGGCTTTACCAGATATTCTCAGCAAACCCATTACATCAAAAATTTAGAATGCGTAAAAACGATTTTCCCTTCATTTTATGTCAAACGGATACACCCCCATAGACAAACAGAGCGCGCAACACTTTGAAAAAAGTCAAATTCAAACGACATCAACTAGTGGTTTGTTCCTAATAGCATAAACAGTCTTCAGCTAACATTTGGGCCTTTTGGGTAAATATTTTCAGAGAGCACCTGTGACCCTCGTAACTGCTCTTTAATATACACCACCACCAGTTTTTTTTCCCCCTGCATCTCCAGCCAGAGTTTACAAACCATTTACTCACTGGCTGTTAAAAAGAAAAACATCCCGTTTGATGTGGGATAAAATCATAGCCAAGACAAGCCCCATTTCTGCTTTTTTTTTTTTAAGTTGAAGAAGGCAGAGAATGTCAACAACATGTTGATGAGACTGTAAATGCTTTCATGTTCTGAGAAAACCATGCTGTTTGGTAGAGGTCAACTACAAACATTCAGAGCTTTAAACAATGTTTTTAGGTGTTAACAAGGAAAGAAAGCATCTATTAATGTGCTTTTCTTGGATAAAGTAAACTACACTAAAGTCTATTCAATTTATATATTCATTTAGAACCTGCATTCATCCAGTGACTTACAAACGGGGAAATCATAATCAATTTAAGCTAATAATAATGCAACATATTCATGGGAAAATATGTTTATTAAGCCTTCACTTAGCACTTTTTTGCTTGTATCAATAATACATAAAGCTTAATCTTGTCCATAATGTAACAAAGACTTATTATTTAATGTGTAATCTAAGGATAAGCTAATATTTAACAAATATTCAAGCGGAACACTTCAATCTGTAACTAATAAATCCAGTGCGCTGTATATTGACTGAAACAGTGATATTGACTTCAGGCTGAAACTGCCCTGGTTTCACTCAACACTAAGCAATAGAGAAACCACAAGAATCTGTGCAAATGCACTAAATTCCCTATATTAAATCCAGTGTGTTTACAAGTGGGGTTACTTTAGATAGCTGTGTTTGTTTTTTACCCTTCACTTCCAATCATTTCCCATTTCAATTTTAAACTTGAGTTTGGATTTTAGTAAATTTACCTAGCAAAATTAACCTAGTAATGATATTAAGGAATAGTGGGATTTACATCAAGCAAGTCCAGTCTTACAAACCAAAACCTCAAGTGTAAACATTTGCTTAAAACAAGTAAAGCTATTTTGAACAGTATGTTTCCCCCAGTAAACCATACTGTAAACTCCAAAGAGTCTTATAAACAAAGTAGGAAGAATTGCTTGTTGCAGTCTTCATTTTTAAGTCAATTTGGATAAAACTGTCTGCTAAATGAATAAACGTAAAATTATGTTTCATATTTAGTAGGCCAACGTGATTTCTGTCCCACTAGTACGACCAAATTTTCCTCTATAGTAACATCATCTTCAGATAAATAAACTAAATAAATGTCAGCGTAAATGATGAACTGAGCTATTGTGGCACAAAACGTCATGTTGCAGCAGTCATCAACAGATCACATTTTCTTCCACTAACAAATCTCAATCAATGGGAAAAACCCACTTTCTCCATCAAATTACAACCTATTTAGTCCAAGTATCCTATGTAGACCTGTCTTTCATCATGGCAGCTAAACCTCAAAGCCAAGCGGCTGTGGGCCACGTACGACACACGCTGCGGAAAACAGCCTGGGCTTGTGGGAATCCTGTGGAAGATGTCATCTGTCTGGGGCATGGCCTCCTCACACTTCCATTAGTGCCAACACACTAGCCTTCTCTGTGCCCAGGCCACACCCTCTGAACACACATGTTGGTTTAATAAGGTAATGTCTGAGGAATGTCTTTAAAGCAGGATGGAACAGACAGCCTCTTTCATTAGCGAAAAGACATGGGATAGCTGGAAAAAGTAAAAATAGGTCTACAATAATCCAGCGACTGTATGCTACCGCTGAAAGGAAGTCTGTGTACGTGGGGTTTGGTTTTCAAATAGTTACTTTGGTCGTTCCTTGTTTAGATGAGGTGTTCGACTGTAGTTGATTCGTTTGTACATAAGTAGAGGGGAAATCAAAAGATTAGAAGTTAGATTAAAGGTCAGGACTAAACTGTTAACCTTTCTGTTTGGTAAACAATAATTCTGTTTTGTCTAAAAGAAAACCCTCAGACAATAACATCTTAGACTCCTTGAAACGCACCTGTCTAATCACTTTTTCATTTAAATTTGTTTGGTTTTTCTTGGTAACACTAGCTTTGTTAGCAGTATGCTAACACTAGCTTCATTAGCAGTATGCTGGACAAGAGATTATAACACTTCTCTGCAAAAAAAGTCACTTTGATGGCATACAAATATTCATGTTGGTCTAAAGAGTCACATTAAGAGGTGTCTATTTAAATTAAAATATTTTTTGCACCAAACATTCGTCTTAGTGTGAACCACCATTCAGATTTCACTTCAATCAAATGAACAATTTTTTTTTTTAAATGTTGGATATGTGGGCTGCATCCAAAATCGTACACTTCCCTATTACATAGTAGGCAAAAAACAGTGTGCGACAAAAGTATTATGTCCGAATTCACAGTAGCAATAAAAGCATATGTAAAAAGTACCCAGATGTTATACTCCTCCTGGTATCATTCTGAAGTATACATTCGATGGACACTTTACTGTCCCATGAGACCATGGGAAAGGATTTATGGTAGTGACGTGACTCAACTGATGCTGGTAGGTCACGTGACAATGACAACATTGTAAATGTTGTAAATCCAGATACTAAACATATTCATACTATATAGAACATAATCTTTTTGCAGTTGCAAAGTGATTAGGCTACTTGTTCCAAAAAGTACCTACTCAAGAGTATGCGATTTCAGGCACAGCCATAGCCTGCAGGGTCGCTCACATGCTCCCACCAAAGAGATTCATAATATTTGGGGAAAACTATCTATTTAGCATTCCCATTCTCATAGCACAGGGGTGTCCAAACCTGCTCCTGGAGGTCTAGTAGCTGCATTTCCATTACCATTCAAATTACGCAAATTGAAATTAAGAATTGAAAATACGCCCAATGCAAACATGTCAATTTCACCAAAAAAAGCCCATTTATCACAAAAAGTTTTTACGCTCGCATGATGTGGTTTTTCAGGCAATTCAAAAAGTGAATACAGTATATCACAAAACTGCAATGGAATGCTTGTGTTTATACCAGCCGCACTGTGGCATGTTTCAGAAGCATCTCTATGTGCTGCTTCACATAGATACATGCCTATGTCTCCCTTGATAAAAAAAAAAATATTGGCTAGTGTGCTGTGTAGTGCTGCCATCACTTATCGCAAGAGGAAAAAATGACGTTTTAGTCACATAACATCGGTTAATGGAAATGGCATCATTTTGCAATAGTTTTTATTGACATTTATAAAATATCGTAAAAGTTTTGCGCAAATCTTTAATGGAAACGCAGCTACTGTCCTACAGAGTTTAGTGCCAACCCAAATTAAACACACCTGAACTAGCTAATTAAGGACTTCAGACTCAGTAGAAAGTTCTAAGAAAGTATGTTGGAGCTGGTTGGAGCTAAAATCTGCAGGATGTTGGCTCTCCAGAAGCAGGATTGGACACCCATGTCATGGAAGTTTCTTGGCTGTATCCTCCATTTGTCACCAGGCTTACCTTTCCCAAACCCATCCCGCCACTTCCTTTCACTTCCCCACTTCTAGCAATCCCATTAAAGACTTAAAAAGCCCATAAAAATAGTAACAGTTCTATAACTCATGGCAGGCCGTTTTCCGAAATCTTCCAAACTTTCCTTGCCTCCTGCATCAGGAGAGACGGTTTTGTTTTACGGTTTGACGTAAAACTTGAGTTGAAATCCTCTTGAAACATCATCCAGCTTTCACTTGTTTTTATCCCCATGACTATTCGGTCCAAAAATTTGATAAATGCACACAGTTAATAGTCCTCAACATCTTCTGTCCCAGCACCTCGTCTTTCATGTCACTCCGTGGGATCTTTTGGCCTGGAGCGGAGGGGTGAGTCAGCCCTCCCTCCACATCCTCCACATTCCTGCGGAGCCCTTGGCCTGAGAGAGGGCAGCCCCCTCGGATCATCGCTCTTGGACTCACGCTGGCCTCCTAATGACCAGACTCCCCGCCGGGGAGAACAACATTTGATCAAAAAACAACCTAATTTATCTCTTGTTCAAATATGAGCCTGATGTGAACTTACATTCACCCCCCTTTCACATGCTTTTTACGAGCTGAATGGAGCTAAAGTTGTATCCAATATACATCACAAATAACTTTTTTTCTGATGATGTTTACGAATGAGTTCCTCTAGAGGTCAAAGAGCCCATTACAGCTCTTGTTCCAGTGAGGCAAATCAGTTCTGCTAGTGCGCCATTTAAACGTATGGATTGGAAACAGTGTGGGATGGGGTGCTGTACTAAAGAGTTAAATCTAAAGCTGGCCTGGACTTTGTTCACATACAACAGAGCTTTATAACGGAGGCACTGCTATCACAGTGCCTTCACAATGCTGCCTTTCATTCTCCCACAAAAGCACCAGCACCCTCGATTTTTCCACCCTGGAGGTCTGCGGACTGTATTTTGTCATGCTGCAGATGCCCATCTGCATCTGTAGCTCTATACTAAGCAAAGGCTGCTGTATTGGCTCTGTCAGGTGTGAACGCTCCAGTCCTCACAGAGGCCCCAGTGAATTCTGGGAACCCCGAGGATCTGAGTGCCAAGTGATGAATAATTTGTCCTCTGTGATTGACAAGTTGACAAGTTTTTAATGCAGACTCAAAGTAAACCCCATGTATTAGGGTTTCTAAGTCTAAGGGACATTTTTCTCATGTTTTAATGTTTGACAAGAGAAAATTGTAAGAAGTTTTGGCAGTTGTCCATGTTATTCCTATTTTGCATGCTTTGAAGATTTTCATAAAGCAACATAAACATCCTGTCAGTAAGCTTAGTAATGCTGATTGATGTTTGTAGAGTTAAGCCCTGATTCAGCTTCCCATGCAATAAATATTATGGGCGCGATGCAGCAAGTTTCCAGCGACAAATGATTTGCTTGTCTGTGCAAACTTAGTGAAAGTTATGTGTGAAGTGAAACAATAACAGTCAATTAGAACAGATTTGATGTTTAATAGAGCACAAGAGTGCTTTTTTAGCGGCTTAAGTTCTGGAAGTATTTTTCCGGTTTGTTCTTAACTTCGATTTGAACCCAAAAAAAGTGTTTGAAAAATGGACAAAAAGATACAGGACTGTGTACTTAATGACTTTCGTGAAGGAAGGACTACAATCCTATGAACCATTGCAAATGACATATCCAAATTAAAAAAGGAAAATGTAAAAATGTTTAAAATAAACTTATTGTGAAATATTAATACATACATACACTTATTTAAGTAGTTTGAGTGTAGGACTATGCCATTCAAAGTTTTCTGGCAGAATTTATTTCTTGATTGATGGACATATCTCTGTTGAATTATGGGTAATGTAGTTTTTTAACAGGAAATCCACTGTTGAAAATGATTACTTTAAAAATTTGTTTATATAATGCAGGCTGATGGCTTCAACATAAGCATCTAACATCAATATCTACATCAATAGCTCACAGTAGGTCTGTCTTTAATGGTTTAAAAGTTAGCGTTAAAAATAAATTTGTCTATGCTCATCTCATGAGTTCTCAATAGAAAACTAATGAGATAACGAGATGGGGGGATGGGATCGGTAAAAGTTTGTGAGCCCGGACTCGAACTCGGAATGCCCAAAGCGCAACGGCGTCATGTGTCAGCATGCTGCCCACAAGGCTATTTGCGCCAACCAAAAACTTAGGGTGAATCCCATTACTCTGTCTTACCCCTTCCCCTTACCCCTTCCCCTTAGTTTTGCACATTCACATGAGAGTAAGGGCTATCCCAATTCTCGTTTTGATCGAGGGGTAGGGCTAAGGGGAAGTGGTAGATACCCCTTAAAACCAAGCATTTTCGCGAGCTTACTTGAAACCAAGGGGTACCCAGAACACACTGCGCAACCAGCAACAATGGCGGCCAGATCATCCAGAGAGTCCCATAAATGTAAGTATTTTCGGCTTAAATAACTGATTTAAAAATTACGACAGTCTTGTTTTGTGCTCTACACAGTCCTGTACATATATATTTGCAACCATGTTCTTAACTGAAACGTTTAAAAAAAAAATCGCTAATTTGCTTTGCTAACGTTACATTGCTGATTTGCACAACAGTCCCGCATTTCTCTGACTAGCCTTGAATGGACTCCATGCATGTCTACAGTTTTAACTAAACTCCATTAGCAGCGAATTTCGCCTCTGGTGACGTAGCAGCCAGCTAGCGACGATGTATGATGACGTAACCGTAACCAAGTGGTGTCTCATTTCATAGGGGTATGTTTTCACCCCTAGCGCTTACCACTCGGTTTCGAGGGACAAGGGCTAGGGGTAAGACGAAGGGGTAGGGGAAGGGGAAGGGGAAGGGGTAAGACAGAGAAATGGGATTCACCCTTACATTTACATGGAATAGGTAGCTTGACCTGTTAATGTTTGTTAATTCATGTTGAGCTGATTTAGTATATTTTAACTATAACAATAATCCACATTATGCATCTTTAACAGGCTAAAATATGAGGTTTGTAAAAAGTTTATTGTTATGAGGTTTGGAAAACCTATTTGTTTGTTGGTTTATGGCAACGTTTGCACAGGCCAACACTGAATGCATCCAAAGTGCGCTAAGCGTGGCTCCTCGTTTCAGATCACAGCATGAGGCAGGTTAATTGACCCAGGGAGACCGGCGGAGAAGGTGCAAGGGCCTGTTATCTTTGGAGTAATGGACTGCTTGAGTTTTGACAGTAGCCTGGCGAGCAGCACTGCTGGCAGACCGCTGCAGCGAGTGCGCCAAGTGGAAGCCCCCTTCAGCCCGGGAGCCGCCAAGAGCATCTCCCCCTCAGACTCATCCCGGCCCCCCACTGAAGAAAACACCCGCTGTACTTCGACAAGTGGGAATAAATTGCTTTCTTGGGGGCAATCGGGGAGGTGACCTCTTTCTGAGATGGGATTACTGTTTTATTAATCTCTGATGACTGTTATTAATTCGTTTTTTTAATTTTTATTTTAGGGAGGTACTGCTGGAAAGAACATTTGTTTTCGAGTTCTAGTTACTGTGCAAAGTTTCTGACCAAGAGGAAGATCAATCAAATCAATGAATCATTTAAAGTTATGAACACACAATAAATTCTGAACAACAAAATCTCAGTAACAACAGACCTCAGCAACAGGAGTGGTTGTTAGCACATTGCTAGAAGGTTGCTAGAAGATTACTAAACAATACTTGCATCTTGAAGGTCGAAGGGTCAATGTAGCCACATCTCTTGCCTGCTTTAACACCCACTTGGAAAACACACTGATTTATGACTGATGACAAGTGGTTTATTTAATAACACTTTGGCTGAGGAGGTGTTTCCAAACCAAATCAACTGCACATAAATTTGAGCTACAACTTAAGCCAAACACTGCATATTACTAGGTAAATAGCTGATGTAAAGTACAAACTGAAGGCAATTTTGTTTTTGGTATACAATAGTTATTACGGCATAGCGCACCATATGACGAAAACCAACCAAAAAACAAACTTTGATCTTCTGATGTCTTTCTGAGACCAAAATGTGACAAAATAATAGGCTGTTTAATGCAACATAGTTCCTAAAACAGCTAACCACAAATTAACCATAAAATGTATTGTAATATAAAATTGTATTCAATGAAGAAAAAAACCTTCCCTTGCCTGTTACATCATATTTTTTACATAGGTGTTCAAATGTCCTGAACCGAAATTCAAAAATATTTTATTTCAGCAGCTAACCAACCAGACACCATTCAGATCTACTCCTAACTAAATCAAAAGCTAAGCTAAGAAGCATTGCATTATAAAAAATGAAAACCCAACAAAACAAGGGATTTTTAAATTATTGTCCAGTTTTAATCTCAAAACATTAAAAGATACCGAATAAGCTGGCTAAATGTCAATAATGGTGTTTACATGCAAAAATCGTCTCATAAAAACCGACAATACAAGACAGATTTTTAAAATACTGTCTAGTTTTAGCAATAAAATATAAAGAAATTGAATTACCTGACTGAATAGCAATCATGTTGCAAGAAAATCAGGTAACGTGCACAAATCTAGGTTTCTGTTAAGTTCTGCTTAAATTGTTGCCCTTTCCTTAATAATAATAAAAAAAATGTTCAAGGCATTTACATGACCTTTATACAATGTTGGCTGCATTCAGTGAAAGCAGGAGCAAAATCCACACAAACCACAGGAGATCTGACATGATTTCCAACTACAGATTTCCACTCGGCTTTGAGAGAGATGGGAAAATGAGCAGAAATAATGAAAACAAAACTGCTCTCCTGACCTATCCACTGCCAGAAATGGGTCAGATCAAAGGGCGTAGGTTAAGTTTGGCCTGCCATGTATTTATGAGAGGCGAAGGACATGATAATGGAGGGCCATGCCTGAGGGGGGCAGTGGAAACACGACAGGTCATCTCTGATTACATTGTGTGAGTAAGTAGTTCAGGGGTCCTGAACCCACTGGGTGGTGACCTCAATGGCAGGCGGCCCAAGCCGGTGCCACGAGTCTGTAGTTGTCAGGAATCCACGGACGTTTGATCTGGGATGGTTGCAAAAAGATCAAAGGTCACGCCTGGCAGGATCTGACACACTCCTCTTGCAAAAACAATTGCAGAAGGACAATTGCACTGACCACCCAGACTGTAACAAAGGATCAAAACAGATCATTTCCAAATAATTCTTTCAATGCAATTAGACATTTAGCAGATGCCTTCATACAGATAACCACATTGTGCTTACAATTGCACTCTTAAAAACTATTCAAACTTGGACTTTAAAGAAAAATGCTTTTAAATAAAGACTAATGAGTTATGAAAGTCATGCGACCGTGGTGTAGTTTCTTTATGGCCTACACGTTTAGCTTTTTACTTCTGTCAGAGTTTCTGCTGATTGTATTTAGGCTTCATTTATTTGTTAAGATTATCATGATGAACAAAATGTGAAAGGATTCATACACTTCTGTTGGTCGCAGAGTTTATTTTCTGCAATATTCCAAAAACTAATGGAAAAATCCTATTGGGTTTTTGCCAGGGAAACCAGGGTGATGATAACTTCCAGGATGGCCTACAAAAATAACTCATCAATGCAATGCTCTATTCATCTTTAAAGGATTAGTTCACTTCCAGAATAAAAATTTCCTGATGTTCATGTCCTTCTTTCTTAAAGGGTTACTCCACCCCAAAATGAAGATTTTGTCATTAATTACTCACCCTCATGTCGTTCCAAACCCGTTAAGACCTCCGTTCATCTTCGGAACACAAATTAAGATATTTTTGATGCATTCTGAGAGCTGGCTGACCCTCAGGAATTAACACGATCAACGTCCAGAAACGTAGCAAGCATACGCTGTTTGCATTCAGTGGATAGTCTCCAAAATGGCGCTACAAGGTGACGCGGAGGAGATGAATTGTTGAATAAAGTTGTTATTTTTGTTTTCTTTGCATACAAAAAGTATTCTCGTAGCTTCGTAAAATTACGGATGAACAACTGATGTCACATGGATTATTTTACCGATCTCCTGGCTAAGTTTCTGGACCTTGATCGTGTTAATTCCACTGTTGTCTATGGGAGGGACAGAGAGCTCTCAGAATGCATCAAAAATATCTTTATTTGTGTTCTAAAGATGAACGGAGGTCTTACGGGTTTGGAACGACATGAGGATGAGTAATTAATGACAGAATTTTCATTTTGGGGTGGAGTAACCCTTTAAGTGGAAAAGAAATTAAGGTTTTTGAGGAAAACATTCCAGGATTTTTCTCCATATAGAGAAAAATCCTGGAATGTTTTCCTCAAAAACCTTAATTTCTTTGCAACTGAAGAAAGAAAGACATGAACATCTTGGATGATATGGGGGTGAGAAAATTATCAAGAAATATTTATTCTGGAACTAATCCTTTAATTTTACATTTACTGCCATTGGTTTCATTCATTGTAATTTACAATCCAGTACATGTTCAATGTTACAATCCAATATCAAATTTACCAATAAAGCCTGTAAACAAAGATTGCAATGTGCCAGTGTTGTTTATGGGTAGGTTAGATGCAAAAACGCAACAAGTGGCTCATTACTCAGCTTCAAGTCCGTGGAAACAAACTCAAGTGGGAAAAAAAGAATAAATTAAGCAAATGTGCACTTTTTATGTTTACATAGACCAGTTTCATACAACAATTTGTGTCCCAAGTCATTATTTATTATGCTAAATAAATATGCAAATGCTAATGAAGGCTTCACAGAGCTCACTTTCAAAAATCATTGTTCACTGCCTTTCACTACCTTAAAAGTGACAAATTTTCATGTCATTCACCAAAACAGACCTAGAATAACTGACAAATCTCAACAATGCTTCACAGACGGAAAGCTGAATCCAGGGGTTGACGAAGCCGCATAAGGAACATATATATTCTCACCTAATGCTTGATGTACAAAATATGATGTCAGATATTGTTTTTGGCTTTGTTTTGTTTTCACATGTGCTATTTATCAATTATGAAACCTTTATGAGGTTCATTTTGTACTAATGTAACAAAATGTGTGAGTACTTCCCACATTACACAAGGCAATTTGTCACTGTAGAAAAACCTCACTGAATGCATTCATATGGTAATAACAGTTCAAGGAAATTCAATGATCTCTGAGAAGATGTCTTTAAGGATATAACTTTAATTTTCTCACACTTAAAATGGCTGTTTTTGTTAGCTATACAATGTCTTCGCAAATCTGAAGCAAACACTTACTAAGAAGCCCGAAAGAGAATTATCCGTTTCATGTAGTACATTTGGTTTTCATTCTACTTTTTATAAAAAGCAGATCTGCTCTGTTGGTCTTCGATTTCAGAGTGCAAATGAACATTTAACACACTAACATCAGAAACCACAACAGGTTTTGTTGTGGCTGAAAGGCCTTCTGGTTCCTTCATTAAAAGCATCATCTGTTCTAGTGGTGCTTTATGTTGAGACTATAAATTTGACTGATTTCAGTGAGTTAGTTTAAAGCCATAAGGACTCAATTAAAATACAGTTTACTTTTGTTTGAAAGAGGGGATGTCTTTTCTCTCAAAAAACTTTGTCAGAGTAAACTTTGTTAACCTGAAGCAGCCTTGGTTGCATGATAATGCAAAGCATGTGATTTTAACAGATGCTTAAGAGCACTAAGCAGACTGAAGCTGATATCCAGTGGATAATAAAAAAAAGACATTACTCTTCATCATTAAATTCCAGATGTAATTACATTTTTAAACATTTTAATATCTTTTCCATGAAGTGACAGAGAAAACAAACTTACAAAGTAATGATCTCAGATTCACCTGGTTTGCTCAAAGTTTCAAACTAAATCTCTAATCAGGAAGGAAGGATAAATAAAGCTATATTAAGTTATATAAAAGATCCTTGCCTTAAATGTCGCTCTTTTCTGTGTATCTCCCCAGAGTCCTGTAAATCAAATAAGCTTGAAATGCTGAAAATGTCATGTGCTTGTTTACCCTGACTCTGAAACAAGACCTCACAGTTATTTCGGTTTAACTGGCACATTTTTTTAGCAAAGCGGAAGTTTCCTGAGTTGAGAAAACATATTTCCGGTTTAGATATTTATGTACTATAAGGATCAACTTCATTATCTCAGCACACACTATAGAGTTGGACAAGGGGGGTCAGGGCTTAAAATGTCTTACAGCATGGCCAAATAAACATCCCACGACATTCCTTACTTACACAGTGGTGTACTATAAAGTGGGATGGCATTTGTGAGCAGAGTGTTTACAATTACGCATCTGTTAAATGTAAAGCAACATTCCTTTTGTTACCATTAAAACATACTGCTGTAGGACTTTACACATCTGTTCCATTCAAAAACGTTTAATTATATAGTGGCTAAACACAATTTCAGAGTACAAAGCCCTTGATTATTAAAACGCAGACGTCAGTAGTGGGTTCATTCCAAGTCAGTAAACTTCAGTGCTCAAACTGTAAATAGCTGTCTCGATTTAAAATGGGGCTCTGAGCAGGTCTGCAGGAGTAACACACCTTTAGAAAACAACACTGAGGTGTTGGCTTACACCCTTGATGGTTTTAAAGTACTTATAAAAAGTATTCAGAGCTAGGGATTTTCCACTTGACTAAAACTATGCAAAATAGTTCTAATAAAAGCCTAAACACATATGTGCCCTAGCGAAAATATTGGCAAGGGTTGCTGGAGTCTATTTATAATTTCAGTTAAGAGCTTGTGGTTTTACCAGTGGCAAATGCTGATGAAAGAACTGCTTTCATGAGCAGAACAAGCCCTGAGAAAAGTCACGGCCTGGTATAATTTATTCATTTTCTATGCCGCAATCTTATATACTAAAATGAAATGGTAAAATAAAACAAGGTTTGGATTTCCTGAAGGAGATAATTGCTCTAAAGGAAATAAAGGCTCTAAAGTGCTCCAAAACCTAGTGAGCTGCCTACTTAGTATTTTTAGTCATCATAGACATGCTCACAAGGCAAAGTTTGTTCCAAATATAGGGAACATTATGCTATCTTATAGGATACCTTATTTAAACTGGATTCTGAAACAGCAACAACAAGCTTATTGAAAATATTCATTCAAGATGGCAGGAGTCATGAAATTGGTTAATTCAATGTAATCTCAAGACCAATTTGTACATATTTTACAAGGTTGATAATTCGTACAAATTCATACGACCTCACTCGTACGACTTTGTATGATTTCTGTGAGGGGTACAAGAAATTGTATGAATTCATATGCCCTTATTTGTGAAGAATTTGAAACCTCATAATATATGTACGAATTGCCTTGAGATTGGGTTGGTCGATTTCATTCAGCACATAGTAAGTATGTTTAAGTATTGATAAAATGAACTAAATATTGGACCATATAATCATATTTGTGTCTATTATGTATTTATGCTTAAAGTATTTCGTTTTTTGCTTGGCAACATGTTAACATCAATCAACTGGAATCAAGTGTGAATGATCTGTTTACTTCATAGTTTTGCATCATTACAAGAACTTTGAAGACTATTAGAAAAACACCTTAAGAAGGTTTGCCAGCTTAGCTTGTTTCCCAGCCTGGTAAAGTTGGACTGGTTTGCTGGTGTGAATGCATTAAAGGTTTTTTGGGACTTGATCAGACCAGCTTAAATCAGTTAAGACCAGCAAACTACCTTAGGTTAGGTAATTCTTGTTTAACAGGGACATGATAGGTGAACCTCAGAAAAAAGGTGTCGAGAAGCCGCTAACATTTAGGAGTGTGTCAAGTAAACATTGCAAATGTACCGTGACCACAAGCATGTGTTTAAAATAGTCAGGGAGAACTCATATCTCTCGTGCCTCTAAAACATTGCACCCAAAAACAGGTCTCCCAGAACAGCGAGCCTAATGATTCTACCAGACCTGCATTCAGTCTACACTTAAGTGAGTGTGACAGTGGATTCAACCCAAATGCTTTCCAGCTTCACACACTTTAACTGGAAACACAATGCATGCTCTCAGCAATTTCTGGGAGACGCGTGATCAAACATTGGTTCTGCGCAAGTCTGTTGGCAAACAATGAGAGAGCACATGTCTGTGGTTGCAGACTAGCATGCATTTACATCATCTGCCACCTAATTCTGACAGCAAGGTATGATCGAGACCAGAAAGCACCGGAGGTCCTGTGCTATTTGCTCTCTGGCCAGTTACACAGGAAAGACTTAAGTACAGGCTGGGCTTTCTACACAGGTGTAGCTTTAAGTAAGAGCATGTTCAATCCTCATATGCTGCAGTAATAAATAAAAAAACGACCCCTTGGCTTCATTCCATGCTGATTCTGGGATGCTGCCCTTAGGGGCTGTAAAACAAGTAGCCGCTGGAGCCAATAATCTGCAGGCAATAATAGAAAACGGAAAAACATGCTACGTAACATCGTGATTCAATATAGATGTCTCGGACGGGAGTAATGTACCATATGTCCTAAAGTTTTTGAGACTCACTCAAGCATTTTATTAGTGGGCCGTGCAGGAACTACTTAAACGTGACCGTAGGCACGATGACGCATTGAAGTGCATCTAAAGTTATCCCTTTACAATGATAACCATCTTTAAACGTGGACTCTATTAGTGGGTATGGGAATAGAAAACACAGGACGTCTGTATTCCTGAAAAAAGGAAAATAAGCTTTTGGAGTTTGCAGAATGGAAGTACTATATACACCCAGTTACGCTCCTTGGCACCAAGGCAAGTGCACCCGGAGGCCTGGTCAGTGGGTTAATTAAGCTTCCAGAAGAAGCCAAGTGTGACGCAAAGCCAGATGGCATGTCATCACCGGTATAATTAGTATGATATGATATGCCATTATGACCTCACCAGTGAAGTGCTTCTTAATATCGAAGCACAGCCACAAGCAACATTGCGGCTGTGACAGTAGAGGGATGGAATGATTGGTAAACTTAGGTGGGATGGTTAAACTTGACTGATGGTGTGGTTGAAAGAGGGATACAGTTACAGAGGGTTACAGTTATTTCTGGATTGTGAGATCACCCTCATAATCCCTGATCTAGGATCCCACTGGTTGGTCTAGACGGCTAATGTGGAAAAAAGTCCATGTCATCCATGTCTCTCTGGTTGCAAACTCTTGAAATGTCCTGATTGAACTCAAAGGACCTGACCTAGAAATACAGTTCATATAAATCACTCAACTGTATTACAAGGATCAAGGGAGCTTTTCCAGGCAAAGGTTGCCTGTTTCTAATGTTTACGCACTTCTTAAACTCACACCTTTGGTGTACGTATTAATGACTGCTAAAGCAAGCAATTTTCCCCTTAAATCACCACTTGGGAGTGCTTTAAGATTCCAAAGGGTTCAGAGTGCAGGGCTGCCAATGTGTGGGAAGTGCAGATGAGAGTATTGAGTTACCTTCTCTACTGAGACAAAGGCACATCCGTTATCGAACAATCCCATGCCACACACCTCCCAGGAGATCTAGATTCCATCAAACCCCAGTCAGAAAGTTGACTAATCAGTCATCAGAAATTGGGAGTTGTCATGTACATGGCATGGGATGGAGAGGAAGGAATGATTGCCCTAACCTTTCACATAACTCCCTGTCAAAAGTCAAACTTACCTACCATCCAAGTGGCTGAAACGAGACCTGCGAGTGTAGGAAAAGCTTTAGGAATGAAATAATTGGCCTGTGGTTTGGAATTGAGAGGAAACTAGATAGGACACATTGTAAAAGCTTGGGAAACATGCATGAAATACATTAGTGAGGTAATGGCTGATGTTCCCACTAGGGCAATTGCAGCAGGGCGTACTTAATTACAGTGCAGGTGACAGCTGAATGCTTGGCGTTAAATTCTTTGACTTTCACTGGCACTCCAAACGGTAAGTCAAAGTAAGCTATAGTTACAGGCTGACATAATACCTGGCTTCTGTGCAAAGCCCAGGAGAAGCGGTAATTGTTTTCAAAGCAAATTTCCATGTTCTTCCCTGACAATTCTTGGGTGAGACTTAAAGGAATAGTTCAGAGAGAAAGGGACCAAAAAGGGACCTTTTCTGTGTAGCTCTCATATCTCATTTGGGCATATTAACATTTGGCACGTTAGAAATGGTTTGTGCCAAGTTTGACGTCAGTGACAATCAATCATAGGGGAAGTCGTGGCCTAATGGTTAGAGAGTCAGACTCGTAATCCAAATGTTGCGAGTTTGAGTCTCAGGTCCGGCAGGAAGTGTAGGTGGGGGGAGTGAATTTGCCCTTGAGCAAGGCACCGCACCCCCAACTGCTCCCCGGGTGCCACAGCTTAAATGGCTGCCTACTGCTCTGGGTGTGTGTTCACTGGGTTATGGATGGGTTAAATGCAGAGCACAAATTCGTATGTCACGTCACTTTCATGGAACTGATGAAAATGATATTTGAGAGCTACAGTGGACATGAACCTATAAAAATTGGTAGCTTTACAATATTTGTAATATAGTGTATGAATAAAGGCAAAGATAAAAGGCTTTTTTATGAACAACGATTGAAACTTTAGCCTGTCCCAAACCTGCAGTGCTTTGCAGGAGGGCTTTCTCAAACATGTCAAATCTCATTGAGACACCAGAAGTTTGAGGCCATGGGAGCCTTGGTGAACTCAAGTTAAAGGACTCTTAGATTCTGGTATGTGTTTCCAACTGACAGAACAATGATTAAAAACACACCCAGGACAGGAAATAAAAGATTCCATCACTTCTTTTGTGCTAACATAGTGTGAGAATAAGCACTCAACTTGATGTGAAACCCTCTGTGGTTACGTTACAAAGTTTTGAAATTCATAGAAATAGTCTTCGAAGAAGGAAATACTGCCTGCAGCATCAATGAGATCACAAAAGCTTTAATAATACCTTTCCAGCAGCATCCTGGGATGAAGGTAGCTCATGTTAACTACAAAGTGACAGAGCATCTAGACCATGTATGCAGCCAAGCCAGGAAATGGGATACTAATACCTTCAGGTGTTTTTGCTGTGGGTTGTGATATGTCTTGCAGAAAACAAGTGATAGAGAACTTCATATGCATGTTTGAGCAAACAGAACCAATGGTTCCCATTGACAGGACAAGCACATACATCTCTAACATAATTTTTCTGAAAGAATTCTGAAAGAACCAAAGCAGTCTCAAACTGGTAATTTCATACGCACACTCCAGCTCTTTAATCGATGCCACATGCCAAATAACTCAATCAGCGGACACACTTGAGGCACATGTAACCCATGAACCCCCTGCAGGGGTCATATGTGTTCCTCTAGGCCTGGACTATACTATCAGCCAGCCATCTGCTCTAAATGCCCACAGAACAGAGCAAATTTCATCAACGCCGCCTATAAAAATTCCTTCTTCATGAAGATATAGCCAGAGCCACCACGCGGAGCTCCCAGCTACTCATTAAGATTTTTATTTGTATCACCGTTGGCTTAGAAACTCTTATTAAGGCTATCTTTGGAAGGATCAGAAAGGGATGGACCAAATATTCACGGATATCAAGCCAATATCCAGGTTCTTTGTGGAGGGGTAAGACTTTATGAAGAGTGTACACAACTTTAAATTCCAATTGATTGTGCTCTGGAAGACTGTTCCAGATGGTTTTGACCCAAAGTAAACCCCTTCTTCACATTAAAAACAGCTGCAGTTGTCTCAGACACATGTCCCAATGTATTGCCCGTGATAATGACATTGAAACCACAAAGACCAATGTGATTTAAATTTACCCTGCTTGATATAATAATAAAATGAACATTTGTAAATCAAAAACAGATTTATAAACAATGCTTTCTGCTTTGAATTTTGCACCATGCTTCACATCTGTGTCATCAATAATAATAATCGTAATCAATAGGAACCAGAATCTGACATGGTATCAGCGATTTTCTTTGAAATTAAAGATGAACTCATTTTTCTTTCTTAATGCTTAAATAAGAACAAATGACTTAGGGAAGCAAGGGAACGAATCATCTTAAAAGACAAGTTCCAAGTTCAAGACAAGTTCGACAGCAGCTGCAATCACATCTGTACATTAATTCTGACTAGTCCCTCCGTTTGTCCAAACAAGCAAATATTGTGTTTACAGTAATGTTCTTACACAACTAATGTTCAGGGAGGTCTATAGCTGGATGATCATTGTGTTGATGTTTTGATGAAATGCCTGTGGTTTCTACTTCTACTATGTTCCTGTGGCTCAGTGGTAGAGCCTTGCATTAGCAGCGCTAAAGGTTGTGAGTTCAATTCCCAGGGAACACACATACTGATAAAAATATGTATAGCCTGAATGCACTGTAAGTTGCTTTGGATAAAAGACAGTGTCTGCTAAATGCATAAATGTAAATGTACTTTTGACAGCACTGATAAGATATGCTTTAATGGAACAAAAGTTGCAGGTTTAACTTGCATCTCAATACTGTGCCTTGCCAAATAGTCCCTTTGGAGTTTCTATGTGTGAAGATTTAACATTGAAGAGCACTCAAGAGTAGCCAAGAGAATAGTTAAGTCAAAAAAAACAAACTTTCCATTGGTTTTTTTGCACACAATTCAAGCTTGAAAAAGTAACTTTAAAAACCAACAAGTGTCGGAATCTCCCTCTCTGCAATTTACTAAGGTGATTTGATGATTCCTCAGAAGTTGCAAAAAACAAACTGAGTAATTGTGGTCGGGAGGTGTGACCTCCAAGCTGAAAAATTATTGGTGGAAATTCTAGGAAATTTCAGTTGGGAAACATGTTCATGTCAGAGCTGAGGAAAGCAATGATTAAAACGATGTTGAGCATGCCCATGACAAGAACGTACAAGAGAATGAACAAGATGCAAATACCAATTGGACTTTTCCATATTGAGGCATGGAAAAGTAAATGACATGAGCATTGAAGTGTTTAGGGCAGTTCATAATGTAACATGGGACAGGACCTGAGCTTCCACAGTTCATGAATCACACTTACTTCAGTTTCCACAGTTTAGTGGTCGACGTCACAGGGTCTGTGAATGGAAGCCCTGTTTCTTCGACTACTGAACCAGCAGGCTAGAATGTGGCTTCCAGTAATTATACACATGAGTCACGTCCTGCGGGAGCCTGAGTCTTCACATCATCCCGACTATTAGCCGACATCATCTCAGCAGACATGCTGAGACTACACACTGTCTGTGTTTAAAGTTGGTCTACCACAAGTGTAGGAACGTGTACTTTCAGTTGTTAAATGATACCAAACCCCCGATGCTTTTCACATGTACTCTGCACATATCTCAGCATGCTTACACTACACCAAGACAACCAAAAAACTATACAGGTTCTGTAAAATAGTATTTGCTTACGATAGCATAATCTAGAGGGGAAAAAAGACAAATCTTAATCTTAGGCTGTAAATCCTGACTTATTTTTAATAAAAATATATCTTTTTAAAAAATAGAACAGCTTCTTGAACTTTTAGACAAAATAATAAAATTAAATAAATAAATAAATAAATACATACATACAAACATACATACAAAAAAGTTTCCAAAAGTGTCTTTTATGACTTATATATATATAACGTATATGTGTGTGTATTGGTTTCATGTGGTTTTGAAAAAAAATGTAAAATATTTTATAGTAATTTCAATAAAAGTTTAATTTATTGGCTCTGTAAAAAATGTCAAAATTCTCTCTCTCTCTCTCTCTCTCTCTCTATATATATATATATTAATTTAGATATATCATTACATTTTTTTTTGGAGTGAAACAACATGATATTTTACAACCTGAACCAACTTTTTCTTTTCATAAAAAGGTCGAATTATCTGATATTTTATATTTTATCTGAGACTTACTGACCTCCGCATTCAGTCATGAAGGACTGCAGGTGTCCTCTTCATGACATCATTTCCTGTTTATGTTTCCTCCCCCCACCAATAAGCAGAAAGTTGCGCTTCTCTTAACATGCACTAATATGAAATGCAGATACAATGAAACAACACTTAGTGGTGTGGCGCTCACACGTCCAACTTTCCAGGAAAGTACTCCGCCACGTTCCAACGCTGGAGAAACTAGTGAGGTTTATTTATGTAGCGAACCTGAGACCTCCTCAGCTTTTAGTCAAATCCACAAAGATTAAATACATGAGAGAGTGAAAGTGCAGGGCAAAGTGATTAGAAGGCCAATAATCTCTCCAGTGTAACCATTCACCAACAATGGAGCAGTGTACTTTACCCCACTCACCATACAACTGACCTTCAGTAGAGGTCTGAAGAGCTGAGACTGAAATCAGGCCTCCCCATTGGGCCGTCTCAAGATTCATAGAGTTCATACTGAGCAACTGTCTTAAACTTAAGCAGTAAAATGGAAGAAAGTACATTTAAACCAACAGAAGAACTTCAAACAAACCGTTCCCAGTGAATTACTGCATAAGCAAATAGCATATAGTGTCAATAAAACGAGCAATGAAAGATCTCATCATCTGGCAAAAAAAAATGGGCTATGACTTGAATAGGATTATGTTTGTGTCCAAAAAACGACATGACTGATCGTTTTTCCTCGTTCACATGTGCTTCTGACATCCAACCCTCCTTCCAACAGTGCTCTACATCCCCATATGACAACACACTAGCATGCCGCTCAGGTACTTGTTGACACCAATGTGAGCAGTGATTTACTGTGGAGGTGTCCTGTTACAAACAGATGCAGACATGTAGGGGAGTTTGTTCCAGGTCATTTTAGGGTCCTGGAAAATAAAGCCAACCTATGCTTCTCATTTATAAAACAGGCAATGAAAAAGTGCTGTAGATGAGGAGATGAAAGAGATGAAGCAATGAAAAAAAAAAGTTTAAAACTTATGTGTTAGATTTTTTTTTTATTATTATTGCTCTGGACGGTGTGTGGCCCAAGAGGTTATCCTGAATTACTGCAAGTATAATAAAAAGACATGTAAATAATGCATACTGGAAATATGGTTTGCTGAATGTATTGACAAGCATTTATGACAAACTAAAATATATTTTATTTAAACATGTATTTAAATATGTTTGTGTTTACACATTAAAGTTGAACTGTAGTACATTTAAATGATCTTAACTTTAAAATGTAATATTTAATAACACATCAAAATAAGTCCACTTCTTAAAAGTGTGTTAAGAAACATAGTCGTTAAAGTGTATTCTCCTTAAGTGCAATTAAGTGGCCTTTTATTTCATTAATATTATATTATCTGCAAGTACAATTGTTTAAAAATATACTTTTAATATTTGAAGTACACTACAAATGCATATTCAATATAATTGAGTGCAGGCCCTGGTGCTCATATGCTTTAGCTGTATGGAAAAGAGCAGCGTGGACATTCTGCAAAACATCTTTTGCTTCCTAAGGACACAAGTTTTAATTCACTCTGTCTGCCAGATACTACATGCAAGGTTAAGAGGGTTAAAACTGGACACGGTCTCAGATGACCAAAATAGAAATGATTTCCTCTTCACTGACACACGTGCACCAAACGCAGAGCTATTATTTTGATGGATTTCCTGTCACTTCCCTTTGCATGCAGAGGTGCACTGCAAAAAAATCAAGTTTACAGCAAAGGCTACAAACATAACGTTTGCTCTAAATATGAATAAACACACTTTAACAGAAACAGAAACCACAGTGGGGCCCTCTCGAGTTTCAAGAAGACCTTTTACCACACTATGACGGCTTTGCTCTCAGAAAACCAGCTGTCTTCAAATTTTTGATAAACATTTGTAATACTAAACACTGTTCTTCATAGACTCTATAGAAGGAAGCCATCATTTCATTCAAAATAAGCGTGAGAGAAGCCAAGTACGATAGAGGAACGCTGTTCCAGACAGCAGACAGCCATTTGTCAGAGCAAACAGATGTTTGCTTGGCTGCCGCATCCCTTTTTCCACTCTTTCTCAGGGTTTGCCAAAATTCCCCTAAGAGTCTTTTCATTCATCGGCTTTGCCCAACAGCTCTAGGTCTTTCCTGTTGACCCCGCAGGACTTCTAAAACCAAGGCGCGCCATGCAGGCTATTCTATCTTTATGGAGTCGTGTTATATCTGACGCAGTTTTACGAGGGCCTAAATAAAAGAGGATCCACTGATAAAGTAGAATATTCGACATAAATCAAGATTTAACAAGAACTGACTTGTACTGTATATCAGCAAGCTGGAGTTGCTATCTAAACCAAAGACCCGATGTTTACCTCCACTCTCTGTCAAGTAAAAACTTCTGGCCTGTGATCTGGAAAACAAAGCCCCCTGTGAGATACGCATCTGCTCGACAAAGTAGCTCGATCTTGCAGAATTTGCAGTCTCCTGGAAGCGCATGCAATTCAGTGGTTGTGTTTTCTTCATCGTAATCCCAGGCTGGGCCACTTATTGTGCAACGAAATAAGGCAACGTGCCCACACATTCCTGCTGCGCTGTTATCCGCTTAGAGTCGGTCACGCAGAAGATGTTTGGCAGAGGAAGTGCCAATGTTGTCTGGCTGAGCGTGCTGATGGGCACGAACCGAACCCCGCCGAGCGGCTGGGGAAACCCGACACACTCACTGTCTTCAAGCGACGCAGGTGCACCGTTTGCTTAGTATTCAAGTGCTTGCATAGCTAGAATGACCAGCTTTGGTCATCTTTTAGCTTATTAAAAGGAAAACATATACGGTGGGGTTCTATTATAAACTATGACTGGATATCTTCTCAATCACTCTATATTAAATTCTGCCGAGTTGATGATGAAGAAAATAGGCTAATGGTGGAAAGAATGTGAAACGATGCTGGCACAGTGCAATTCACAGGGTTTTTCCATGATGTTATCTGTTCTGGTTGCATTACAGTAGATATGGGTTGGGCTTTTTGAGGTTTTGAAAAGAATGAAAGACAATAACAGCGACATTGAGGACACTAAACTTCTGAGTATCAAAATAAGATATCACAATAAATGTTTTGAAAAAAATACTATTCCTTTAATTACATATTTATCAGGTCTACTGATAAAAGTGAGAAATGCATAGTCCTTTTCACATTTAACAGTTAGATATAGCTCAAGATCAAGATTAAATAAGACTATTAATTTATAGAATTACCATGTTAAACTTTGTAGCAATATAATCACATAACTAAAAAAATAAAATAAAAATAAAAAAAATAAAATAAATAATAATTTAATACATTTTGTAGCAGCATGATGGCATAAAAATAATATTAGTTTTAAATTATGAATTATTTTAATTTTAAAATGATCAATTATTTAATTTTTAAATTATAACTTAAAACTTTAGCAATAAAAACTGTAGCAATATGATGGCATTAAATATTATAATTTAAAACTTTGTAGCAATATAATGGCATAAAAAATAAACAATAATAATAATAATAATAATAATAAAGTATTAGTAGTAGTAGTATTTACAACTTTGTAGCAATATGATGCCATAAAATAATAATAACAATAATAATAGTAATCAATTATTATTATTATTATTATTTACAACTATGTAGCAATATGATGACATGAATAACAATAAAATTATTTATAATTTAAAACTTTGCAGCAATATGATGGCATAAATAATAATATCAAAAATAAAGAAAAATAATGATACTTTACTAATAAATATTTGTAAATATTTTTATTATTATTCTAAAAGTTTTTGTTTTTTTTTTGCAAATAAAAACAACTTAAAAAGTTAAAACCACTTAAATTTGTAATATCTGCATATAGGCACTTTAAATAATCATAAAATATCAGTTGTTGAGTGAAATAATAATTTATTTTGACACCTGTTACTGATTCAGTGATTAATTCAATGCGAGATTCATCACACAGATTCAAACCGGTAACTTAAGGTGATTATTTGAAATCGTATTGAACAACTTTAAAAAGTCAGCTCAAAAGAGCTGTTTGTGCTTGAATAGGACTACACACCTCATGCAAGTCCGTGAGCAAAATTCAACAGCAAGATGCGATTTGGCAAAGGAAATTTGGCTTTTGTATCACACCAAATTCAATTCAGACTGCAAACTCGCATTCATAACGGTAAAATATGACTCAGCAGCGACAGTGTACAATGAAACATGGCGCAGAAAACCATTTCCCTGTCTGTCTGCCCCAGTTCACAATTAAGTCGCTTTACACGTGACAGATCTGTCCACAATGCGAGAACAGGCATTTTTGCTGAGCTTTGATCCTTCTCTGATTGGTCCTTTTGATGTGAAAGGAACTAACCAATGACAGAGCAACAGGGGGCACGACTGCTGGCACAAAACTCACCCTTTCATTACCCAAAACAAGCTGCTGCCTTTCCTTTCAGAACAGCAAACACACTTTAAGAGGAAAACTAAATATTTGCCTAGATAAATGCTGATTGACCGAGGAACACAAACACACAGATTTGTCAATGAAGTAACAGTTGGCGCCTGTGGCCACTTCGTCCAGGCCGAAAAAAGCCTCATTATGCCAGGAATATGATGGGAAAGAGGGCCACGTGGTTAAAATATCAAAGAGCTGTGGAATGTTATATATTTTCACAAATATCACCCCATATATACACACATAGACATCTCTTTATGACACTGACCGAGCAGGAGCGCTGACAGGAATGTGTCTGATCTCTCGCTCCGGTCATTGGTTGAACTGCGCCGACCTCATCTGCTGAAGTCCAAACTACGGCTTTTCTCTCTATTAATCACTTTCTGTCCCTGGGCAAAGGCATGAGTCTGATTTGGCTCACACTGACCGCTGCTTTCAGAATGTCATGCTCTGTTCCTATCTATCTGGACTGCCGTCCAAGCGCTGTTTTAAATATCTCAATCATTTTAGGATTTTAAGCTGAAGACTGTTAAGACATACAAAACACTCTCCGGAGGAGTCGTCTGTAAGGGCCTATGAACATTCAATAAATTTTCAACCAAAAATGTAAATTTGCTGAAGATGTACTCACCCTTAAGCCATCTAAGATGTTGATGTTCTGAACAGATTTGGAGAAATTCAGCATTACATCACAGTGGATGCTCTGCAGTGAATGGGTGCCATCAGAATGAGAGTCCAAACAGCTGATAAAAACATCGCAATGATCCACAAGTAATCCAGACCACTCCAGTTCATCAATTAACATCTTGTGAAGCCAAAAGCTGTGTCTGTGTATATATATATATATATATATATATATATTTTTTACCAGTAAACAAGTCATCTCGTCTGAATCAGGAGAGAAATATGCACAGATCAAGATCATTTATAAGCAAAAAAAAATTCTAAACAATAATGTTGGTGAATTTTGATGTGAGAGGACATTAGGCTAAAGACGTTTTCACTGGAGGTAACTTGAGTAATTATGGATTATAGATCTTTAGCCAAAAGATATATTTAGCCAAAAGCATCAGTTAGAGTATTAAAAATACTTTAATGATGGATTGTTTATTTTTTTAATTTTTTTACAAATATAAAGCTTTTCACTTCACAAAATTAGAGTCATGTGGATTACTTGTGGATTATTATGATGTTTTTATCACCTGTTTGGACTCTCATTCTGACGGCACCCATTCACTGCAAAGGATCCACTGGTGAGCAAGTGACGTATTGCTAAATTTCTCTAAATCTGTTCCCTCGGTCCCACTTTATATTAAGTGGCCTTAACTACTATGTACTTACATTAAAATTAATAATTTGGTACAATGCACTGTTTGTGTACATACATGTTTTTACACTGTACTTATATTTTAAAAATACCTGCATGTAATTACATCTGTAATGAATTTCCGTAATTCCATTTATAATTACACTGTTGTTGACCCATCCCTTACGCCTTAACCCACCAAACCTGTCCCTAACCTTACCCGTATCCCACCTCAATAGCGGCAAATGTGTTTTATGAACCCAGTTAGTGAATTGTACTTATTTTTAAGGCCACTTAATATAAAGTGGGACCATAAACTCATCTACATCTTGAAAGTGGCTTATATAACATTACCACTGATTTACAACTTTACTTATTTTGGTATTTTACAGGAACTATGATATTTTGTGGGCTTTAATAGTCAATAGCCTCTCTTTGCAGTTACGTATCGCACACTTTAAACCCTGCGCCACTTGTAACATTAAGTTGGGGGAGGGCTAAAATGAATGAAAATCATTTGACCTGCAGACACAAACTTTCTAGAGTTTTCCTCTGCTACAGTAGCTCTCAGAATTGCGCAACGAGCATTTCGTACCACAAAATAAATTTCAATTCCAATTTATTTACGAGGGCGACTGACAGAAAACGAAGGCTGAGTCAAAAGTTTGAGTTGCCTACACAGACAACTGGCCAGTATAAGCACTTTTGACCGGTTTTTGAACGTCCGAACATACAGAAAATTTTGATTCGAACCTTCAAACATAAATGAACCCGCGGAATGACCTGAACATGCATAACGCTGACAAAAAATGTTCGATTTGAACATACATGACAAAACAATTTGATTCAAACGTTCGATTTGACATTCAACGCGTTTCATTCGAACGCGCAACAATGTTCAATTCGAACGTTCGAACAGATATGCTCAGAAATATTAAATTCAAACGTTCAAGTGTTCACACGATGCATGTAAGCACCTAACTGTTCACTGTACGGAACCTTGCTCTGTCATGTCTACAAAACTTGTACTCACTTTTCTGTAGGCAAGTTGCAGGTAGTTATAGGGAATTCTTCTATTGAAATCTTGAATGACATCCTCACTAATTTTATGCATGGACTGGGCTCCAATTTTTCCCTCAATGCATTGATTTAAACAATGCCCTCTGTAGAGGATCACTTCAAAAATCTTATCAGTCAGAAAGCTGTCAAAGCGATGCTGGTCACTGCATTTCAGCCTGCATCTGATTCTGGTCTGGCGCACTTCAGAGAAACTCTTCAGCGCGCTCTCCATGTACCGCACCACATTGCCATAGTCTCCTTTATAAAAAGCCTCCACTCCGTTATCATAAAGCAGGTCGAACGGTTCCAGGGTGGCCGATGACAGCAGAAGTGCCTGGAGGATACATGTCAAAAAGCCATAGATTTTGGAGTTCACATCCATCTTCTGAAGCTGCTGCGTAATGGTGCGCAAAATAATGCGCTCTGAGAGTGATGAATAAACACAGTCCCGACGGGTCTAGTGGATGTTACAGAGGAAAGAGGCTAATGAAAGTGACGGCTTAACTACCGTTCTAAGCTTCAAGGCAGTTTCGTTGTCACTCATAATGAATGACCGATTTCTGGGGATATTTTTAGCAATGACCCCCCTGTCCCTCCCATCCATTCTGTTCTGACTCCTCCCCTACGGCCCACACAAGAAGGAAATAACAATTGTTTAACATGACGATCCCCAGCTGTCTGACGCTTTATTTATTTACTGAACAAGGACATATTAGTGCTTCTAAAATTTAGAACTTAAAGAAGTACTTTAAACAAAAAGTCTTTTCTCTATTACAGACAATAGGCTACACCGATTCACAGACAGAACTTTCTAGTGAGTTCCTCACAAAACCCTCGGAAGAGAAGACCTCCTGTCGCCGCTTCAACGTCTCCCTCTAGAGGATAGAAATCATACTGCAACTCTCCTGAAACTCCACAATGTTCAATATACGTTTATATAAACAATTACGACATCAATCTAACGCTATTGTTCGACTAAAACATTTTAAAATAAGTAAATGAGTATAATGGATAACAGTGCTAAAGCTTCCGCTAATTTTGCAAATATTTTGCAACAATGTAACGTCTATTTTAAGCACTGTGTAAGAAACAATAGTTTCAGAATTTCTGACAGACTTGTCGCCAAATGAAACACGCCTCCACTTTTACAAAATCCCGCCGCAAAAACAAACCAAGTAAGCTCGACCTCTCATTTCAAGCGCTCCCTCCAGAAAGGGGCCTTGGTAACTATGTTTGTTTACAGGTTATAAAGCGTTAAGATTTCACACTCTACAAACTCGTGAAAACAGCTTTAAGTTCATCTATCAAGCATTGGATTCCGGTTTCCATATGAAAGCACAAAATCATTTAAGAAGTAAGTGCCTTAAAGGCTTTCTGATTGGCTAAACAGAGAACCTGAACCTATTTTACTGTTTAGGGCTGTCAAAGCCATAGGCCTGCTTCAGAGTAGTTATTTTAATTGGATAACTTTCATTAAGATCATTTTCTGCACGCCATTTGTAATTTGTGAAAAGAAAACAAAACAATATAACTTTTCCAACTTACTGTCGTTCTTTCTAACCATGTTTTTGTTTTCTTGCTTCAACAGACTAATAGTATTCCCAACGTAGGCTATATTACAACGAATATTAAGATATTATGATTATAGTAGTAACCATTCGAGTCGCAAGATGGCGCCAGTAAGACATTCAAACTTTCTCAGCATCACGGAGTGATAGCCTATAAGACATGAAATTAAACTACTACTACTGGTATATTGCTGTAAAGAAGGATCAAAAATACAGTTCAGTATATTTGTTTATTTCCACAATTAGAATCAGTTTCACAAAGCAGCGTAATTCACGTATAAATAGGATTACAAAATGTGGTGATATTTTTTGCCTGACTATATAAGATGACACATTCATAGACATTGTATCTATTTCAAAACGAATGTGTAGTGACCTGGTGTTGCATAAAAGAAGGGTGAAAGTACGCACATCCGAAAATATCTTAGCCTGGTGCAAGATCAAAGGGTATCATAAAAAGAAGAGGGGAAAAGATCTGCACACTGTTATTCCCTTTATTCAAAAATGTTTAAAATAACAACGTTTCGGTCCAGAGACCTTCGTCAGGCAAACTGGGTCTCTGGACCGAAACATTGTTATTTTAAACATTTTTGAGTAAAGGGAATAACAGTGTGCAGATATTTTTTTCCACTTCTTTTAGTGACCTGGTGTTAAAATAATTTGATGTAGGGTAAGGAAATAGAGGGAGGAAAATCTCATTCAGCGGTTACAAGCAGGGTTAACAACCAAGTGCATGTGGTGATAACAAGCATTTATAATAATAAAAATTATTATTATTATTATTATTATTATAAGAAAAATACTGAAATGATTTAATCCTAAAACAAACAAGCATGTAATGCTGAAGCTGTGGTAATTTTGCATTGACATATATTCTACACTACATCACAGCTTAGAATATTCTTCATCTTTAAAAATACATTAAAATAGGAAAAAATATCCCCACATTTACTGTAAAGGGATATGACATCTTCCTCTGTGGTCAACTCTGAAGCAATCCCAGCCTTCCAGTTTTCTAGTAGCTAAATTGACTCACAAATGTCTAAACATACAATAAAAGCTATTAAATCATAGCACATGGATGTCAGTTAGTAAAAATAACTAACATATATATATATATATATAATTTTTTTTATTACTATAAAATGGTTAATTACTGACTTTTTCTTTATTAACACAATGCGTGCACATACACAACATTTAACCAGTGTCTGACATTCAGATGAAGTTTAGGTATTCAGATGGTCCCAAGATCATTAAACATACTCTTTTTCAGGATTCCTGGAGACCGGATGCTTGCTGAGATTTTTTTTGGATTGTAGATGCGTCATGCTGCAGACGCATAAGAGAATGCCTCCGAATAAACAAAACACAGATGCAACAAATGCACCAATCAGAGATCTGCCGACGACATACCTGCAAAGACCCAGCACAGATAGTCAATATTTAGATTCCAAAAGGCCATTGAATCATTAAATATTAGATACAATACGAAACAGAACAACACCTACCTCTCCGGCTTTGTGTCATTCTGAAAGAAATCATTAACAATTCCATATATAAACCAGCTGGTTATGCCCAAAGCAAGAAGACCTGGTTAGGAAAGAAGAATGCACATAATTCACTTAATTCTAAATGTAGACGAGATTAGATGCAATAGTATTGTTTTAAATATAAATTGAAATTTTGGCATCATTACTCCAGTTCAGAAATCATTCTAATATGCTGATTTGCTGCTCAAGTAACATTTGTTATATTATTATTATCAATTTTGAAAACCGTTGTGCAGCTTACTAATTTCATAGAAATCATTTTAATTTTTTTTGAAGATTTTTTGATCAATTTTTGATATGATAAAAAAAAATAACTCCAGTTTCTGGCTCCAGTTTGTTTGTGATTTGTTCAATAATTTTGAACTCACCACCGCACACAGAAAGGATTCCTCCTAGGAAGGCAGCTCTATCCTTCGACTTCTTGTCCTCTTCTAAGCATCTTGTACATCTGAGACCAGAAATGGCCACCAGCGCGGCGAGGCTTGAAAAGACGATGCTGACGATCATGATCGCTCGGCACACCCGGATTTCAACTGCAACAACACACAGCAGCGATTACAACAGAAGTCAATGGCAGATGGATCCATAATCCACAGGACAGATACTCACAGGTCTGATGAAGAAGAGAATTGTAACTTGTGCAGCGTACGTGAGACGAACTGTCCTCCGAGCACTCCATCCACAGTCCTTTGTATTTGTCCAGAATCACAGTCTTGTCGTTGTCATGTCCAAGGACTTCCCATTCATTCGTAAATGTGCCTATAATGAGGCCACATAATCCAGTAATGGACAGAATATAACCGATGAGCTGAAGAGCCATAGATGGATTAGAAGACGAATGCAGTTTTTTAGTGTATGTGTCCAATGTAGCCTACTACAATGCAAGCTTAGAAATCCGGGCTGCTATTTATTGTCATGCGAGTAGGTGTGAATCAACCGTCATGTCATTCGTAGACAGGACATTGGGTCAGATTTCCTTGAAAGTAACCGCTTTAGTCTGGAAAAAATCTAGCTTGAACTTCTTGTAGTTCTAGGTGTGAAGCAGCGGTCAAAGTTTTGGGTTGGAAAACAGAAGGTTGTTGGTTCAATCCCCTTCAAATCAGTCAATCCGGATAAAAGCATCCTTTAAATAAACTGTTGCATTTTTATTTTGATGTACTAATATTAAGGAGGAAAGAGATGAGTAACGGTTCATGTGAAATGATGTGTTGACATCCAAAGTTCATAAATCAGCACATTCCTTCTGATAAATGCATCGTGATCTTGATAAATCGTACAGTTTGTTTCACAACTGTTTACTCACAGACAAATCCAAAATATATATTTATCGTTTCCATTCATAATCATGTTCACTCCTCTTTTGGGTTGTGTTTGTAACAGGAAACAAATGGGTGGGCGGGTGGCCACTAATATGTCGGGAAGTTCATGTCATCCGCTAATAGTAACAGTGACTAATACTACTGTTGAAAAAAAAAAAAAAAGTTTATTTTATTTAGAGGCATTTTCATGTTTTTTTTTCCTTTTCTTTCTTGTTTCTTTTAAACATACCTTAAACCTTTGAATGGTAGTATTTTCTGATTTCTGAAAGATTACGTGACAATTAAGACTGGAGTATTGATGCTGGAAATTCAGCTTTGCATCACAGGAATAAAATGACATTTTAACATATATTCAAATAGAAAACAGCCATATTAAATTCTAAAAAAAATATATTTTACATTATTACTGTTTTTACTGTGGTTTTGATCAAAGAAATGCCACTTTGGTAAGTATAAGAGACTTATTAAAAAAAAAAAAAAAAATAATAAAAAATAAAAATTTAGTTACACCAAACTTTTGACCACCAGTGTATACGAGTTGTTTTTTTTTCCTTTAAAGGGTTACTCCACCCCAAAATGGAAATTTTGTCATTAATCACTTACCCCAATGTTGTTCCAAACCTGTAAAAGCTTCGTTCATCTTCGGAACACAATTTAAGATATTTTGGATGAAAACCAGGAGGTTTGTGACTGTCCCATTGACTGCCAAGTAAATAACACTGTCAAGGCCCAGAAAAGTATGAAAGACATCGTCAAAATAGTCCATCTGCCATCAGTGGTTCAATCTGAATTTTATCAAGCGACGAGAATACTTTTTGTATGCAAAGAAAACAAAAATAAAGACTTTATTCAACAATTCGCCTCCTCTGCGTCATTGTATAGCCATTTTGGAGAATATCCGCTGGACACAAACAGCGTACGCTGTTTGCGTCCAGCGGATATTCTCCAAATGGTGCGATGATGAAGCAGAGAAGACGAATTGTTGAATAAAGTCGTTATTTTTGTTATTAAAGTTCAGATTGAACCACTGATGGCAGATGGACTATTTTGACGATGTTTTTCATACTTTTCTGGGACTTGACAGTGTTATTTACTCGGCAGTCACAAGCCTCCCAGTTTTCATCCAAAATATCTTAAATTGTGTTTCGAAGGCAAACGAAGCTTTTACGGGTTTCGAACGACATGGGGGTAAGTGATTAATGACTAAATTTTCATTTTGGCGTAGAGTATCCCTTTAACTTGCAAGGATGTTACGTTGCAGGATTGTTTTTTTACAATCAGATTTCAACTTTCGTTTTTTTATGTGCAGGTCGAATTACAATAATCTGGGAAATATTTTAAAATGCCTCCAATTATTTTATAAATTTATTTTTAAATGTGTATTTTTGTAAAACACCTTAAAAATGAACTGTTTCAATACATATTGTGTGAAAGTAAAGAACTGCTTTTTGTTCAAACTTATGCAAAACTTGTTTGTGTGACATTTAAGAGGTAAATAATGAGTTTAAAGAAACCAACAAAGAACAAAGAAAACATGCCAGAAACAGCTGTGTCTTGTACTGTATGCTTTGGCTCTTGCACAAAAATGTATTCCAGTACTCAAGATGATGACTGTACAAACACACTTTTTAGTTTTATCGCAGTAGTCATCTATTGCTGTAATACATAGTGATTTCAGTCTTTTGAAAAGTAGCACACATCTCCTCAATAAGCTACATGATCTGAAATCCCATTCATGTAAAGTTTGAAAAGATTTAAAAAAAAAATTTTTTAATAGTGCATAATGACAGAATCTAGTGCCATCTTGTGGTCTTTCCGTATACTGTCTGATTGAAAGCTCATCATTATCAGTTTTCTCTTGAATTAGTTCATCCAAAAATGAAAATTCTGTCATCATTTGTTCACCTTCCACTTGTTCCAAACCTGTATGCATTTCTTTCTTCCGTTAAGCACAAAAGATGTTTTGAAGAATGTTGGAATCCAAACAGTTGATGGTAGAGACTGACTTCCATTATATTTATGTATTTATTTATTATAGTCAATGACTACCATCAACTTTTCAGTTACCAACATTCTCTTTTATTTATCTTTTTCTGTGCTCATACAGACCCATACCAGAGGATTGGAACGACACAATTTTTGGGTGAACTATCCCTCTAGGCAAGCATAATAAAAATCTGCACATTTAAGAGTGGCTGAATACCTAGATGTAAATGACTCTGACTCATATTATACAACTAAAAGGCCAGTTAATACATAGAACAATAACTATAGTAGTGTCCGCACCAACAGATAATTTACTATAAGTTATATTTTATCCTCTGCCACTTCAAATGCTCAAGCTTTAAGAATCCACTAAAATCCGGTTCAAAAATAAAATGTCAATATATTTTGACATATATATATATATATATATATATATATATATATATATATATATATATATATATATATAGTTTAGAATAATATATTTATTTTATCTACATTTACGTAAACTATTAAGTTGCGTACATGCTAATAAAATAAAACTATAACAAAAAAATATATAAAGTATAAATATACTTATTACATTAATACCATTTATATAATAATTAGGCTATATGTTATTATAGACATTTTTAAATACTGGATTTTACGTTAATTTTATCATTAGAACTTCCTATCAAGCACAGGGTTAAGTCAGGATAATTAAGCCATTTTACCCCTGTCACCTCAATGGCAAAAAGTGTCCCAATTTACATAAATTCACCATATATCAAAATAATTTTTCTTTACAAAAGATATTATAAAGTGTAGCCGGCTAAACCCTCAAACATCAGTTACGCTTCCATGTCATAAGTTCCAGCATGTGCCTCAGGACCGCCACTCTCAAACCTGTCAGATGTCATTCCTGGAAACACAGCCCGGGGCCCAACGACACATAACTATGGGAATATATACTTTCTCTTTTTTTTTTAAATCACACTCTTAACCAGGCACGTGCAGAAGGGGGGGGGGGGGCGTTGGGGGCTGGAGCCCCTGCCCTTTTTCTGAATTATTCAAAAGTGCCCCTCACAGACAAATATCAATGATATTGTGGTCAATAAAACAAAATGCATTTGAATTCTAATTAACATGACAGTTTGTACAAAACAGTAACTAATCGCTCAAAAGTCGGAAAATTCCTGTTTGTTTTTACATATCTGTTAATCTGAGGCGTAGATACGGGTTGCATGCGTTTTGCTTGATGACTGATATTCCAGTCTGTTCAGAAATCGAGGCTCTCGAGCCATATTGTATGGTTCTTTCAGTGAGGGTTGACGGAAGTAAAAAATAAACCAAACAATATTTTAAACATTTTTCATCAATAATCAAAGCTAGTGTGTCGATTTAATTAAGAATCCATATATTACATATTTTAGAATAATACATAACTCATCAATGCCCATTAGTCATGTAGCTAGGCTATAATACACCAACCAACCATGAACTGGCTCAAGTTAAAATTTCATTGGACAATAATGTGATGTGGAGCGGTTATTTTCGGTTCTTATTCATAAATCGGTTGAAAATTACATGGACAGACGAGCTTATTTGTGGAGCGATCTGGATCTGCGGTTTGTCTCATTTTATAAATCAAATTAGGCTACATCTGGGAAAATGTATGCTAAATGACTACAAAAGCACTGCACAAAACCGTGCAGCGCCAAAAGTCGCAATAATGGTAATCAGTAGGCTATTCAATTCACTTATATTTGTGTATGATATATACACCGTTTACTGTTTGATGAAACTCTTATAGTTAATGAAGCCCAAGTGCCACCTACAGGCCTATTATGTCAAGTGTAGGCTGGCGAAATGGTGACGTGAAAGGACTTTATTAAATTATTAATTAAATTAATTTTTGATAATTATGCAGCATTATGAAAGTGTCTTATGCTCATCAAGCCTGCATTTATTTGATCAAAAATACAGAAAAAAAACTGTAGCCTAATATTGTGAAATATTATTTCAATTTAAAAGATTTTTTTTCTATTTTAATATACATTTATTTTAATAAAATATCATTTATTTCTGTGATTCAAAGCTGAATTTTCAGCATCATTACTCCATTCTTCAATGCATGGTCCTTCATTCTAATATGCTGATTTATTATCAATGTTGGAAACAGTTGTGCTGCTTAATTTTTTATTTTTATTTTATTTATTTTTATTTATTTATTTTTGGAACCTGTGATACTTTTTTGTGGTTCATTAATAAATAAAAAGTTAAAAAGGACAGCATTTATTCAAAATAGATATGTTTTCTAACAATATCAATCTTTACTATCACTGTTTCTATCAATTTAACAAATCCTTGCTGAATAAAAACTCATTTCTTTAAAAAATAAAAAATAACAATACTGACCTCAAACTTTTGAACGGTAGTGTATATTGTTACAAAAGTTATATTTTAAATAAATGTTGTTCTTATTTAACTTTTTATTCATCAAATAATCCTGAAAAAAAGTATCACAGGTTTTCAACATTGCTAATAAATCAGCATTACATAAAATGCATTAAGTATTAAGATTTTGATCAAATAAATGCAGGCTTGATGACTATAAGTGACTTCTTGAAAAAATATAAAATAGTAATGCATCCAATCTTTTGACCTAATATATATATATATATATATATATATATATATATATTTTTTTTTTTTTTTTTTTTTTTTTTCTCCCTCATATTGCCCCTTTTTTTACATTTGAGCCCCTGCCCCTAAGGAACTCTCTGCATGTCCCTGCTCATAACACTATTCAAATGTGGAGTGAATATGAGGGATTTTCTGAGGGAGCAGTAGGCTACTACAGTTGCCTATTATACTTGTAGGCTACTTAGGCCCTAGACAGATCAAAAGCGCCACAGATTTGACACTTTTTGGGAAAACCAACCAGCAAATGTCTAATTTATAGTTCCCTCTGCATATTAAGATGAGAAAAAAGTATTTTAACGTCGGAAAAAATACACACTTCAGCTTTAAGTGGGACTCGAGTTCGACTCCATTTTCCATCTCTGCAAAAAAACAAAAAATATCCAACAGGTTGGACTTATCTTCAAGTAGCCTGATCGGTATTTTTTTTATTCAACAGAATAAGTTTTTACACGCATATCCAACCTGTTTGAGTTTAATTAGCACTGACTCGACACACCCTCATGTGACCACCTGTACCGGTTTTTCCTGACGATGTGCCGCAGGCTCATCGGCCCAAAAAGGGTAAATGACGAGAATTAAAGCAAAGCCTATAGAGGTGCATTCACACCTGCGCACCGACACACCTAAACCTCGCTGCCACTTTACTCACGGAGGAGAAAGTGTCGAGGGGAACGCTTTAAAACCATTTGGAGGTTGTCAGCGCTGAGTATCGGGTGTGTAAATAGTCATGTTTCGACACGAGATGACTGCTTGGACAGTTTCTCTCAGGTAAGCAACTGTCATTATTACTGAGGAGAGCAGTTTGCGTTACTGACAGACACTTTAGTGTAGTTGAATGGGGTACGATAAAAATTACAACTTACATTTGAATACACGGCATTATTCACGCATGGCGCGTTCCTTCGTGTTTTTTTACACACACAAACACCTCTCACATGGACCACTGTGGTAGTTGTGTCGCTTCTCACGGTGCGTTAGGCTATTGTTTTTAAGATGGCGTGACAAGTTCAACTTTTTAAAAACGCTGCTGTCTTTTTCAAATATCTCAGAATTCTATCAGAATCCTAGAACCACAAGGGAGAAAAATACAGTTAACTCCGTGACTCTCAATTATTTCACGATGCTTTTTACTGCAAAAAATATATTAAACTCAGAGGCAGTTTTTTTTGATATAGTAGGCTAATACTATATTTTTAATAGGCTACTATAAATTAATTTACCTAGCATGTGACAATTCTGTTATAGGTTGCATTTAATATCGAAAGTATTTGAATTTAGTTGAGAGATTTGATAAATACTGCTACATTTTACTAGGTATTTATTGTTGTTTCACTGGATGTGGAATGTTCAATGTGATTAATCCATTTTAAAAGTAGCCTACAAATATTCCATGTTGTGTTAATTTTTTACACAAACCGTGAATTTTAAATAAGATTGAAAGTGTTTTTTATAATATACATGTTGAAATAAAACAAATATTTTAGCTAAATTATTGCACACTGCAAGATATCTGCTTGAAACGTAATACTAAGCACTGAGGCTCAAAGATCATTTCCTGTTAAAGCTATTAGGTTCTATTAATGTGGATACAATTTCAGAAGTATACTCCCGTTTTATTTCAGATGTTGCATAAAACCTGGACTTTCTGACCTGCAGTGCACATTGCTAGGAATCGTGGCTGAGATGAGCAGCAGGATTTCAGTCATTGTTTCTAGTAGTGGGCGCTGCAGATATTCAGCTTCTTACCACGGAGCGCCTTGAATCATATTCACAGTCCTAAGAAGAAAGTGGTTCTCAAACCTGTCCTGGGGACCCCCAGCCACCACACATTTTGTACGTCTCTCTCATAGGCCACACCCATTTCAAGTCTTGCAGACTCTACTAATGAGCTGAGTTGAAACGGGTGTGTTAAATGAGGGAGACATACAAAATATGCTGTGGTTGGGGGTCCCTCAGGACAGGTTTGAAAATGGCACACACATGTACAAGAAGTCTTTTTGGTTGGCGCTGGATGGCAGTAGAGGGCAAGGAAAGCGAGGCAGAAGCACAGGGGAGCGCTTCTGTCATGTGAGGATCTGCAGCGTTTACACTTGCAAGTAACCGTGAAAATCTTTGGCATGTAGGTGAACCTGCCCAGGAGAGGCGGCTGTTGGCATTTACACTTCCTCATTCATCTGTAAATGAGGCCTTTATGCAGAAAATAACCACACCGGAATTTGCACTTCATCATTTGTAGCCATTCATTTTAAAGTTTCTATGTAATTGCTGTTGTCTTGGGTTGGGATGTTTTATGGAATTAAGGGTCAATGACAAAGATGATGATTAAAAAAACAAAAATATTGAAGCTGTGAATGTAAGCTGCATATTCGTGATGGTTCCATGTGTTTTAAAAACTGTTTTTCATAATTGATTTGACAAAGTGTTGTAACCACTGTTACACCATGAATAAGTACATAAAACCATTGTTTTAATAAAACATGTTTACAAAGTTGAGCAAGGATGTCTGTCAGGGTTGCCTCTGTGATATCATTTCCTGTTCTATCACATGACAATAAAATGAAAGTGGGGGGAAAAAAAAGTCTTCCTTTGTAAATAATCTTAAAATGAAAGTGCTTATACGCCTTGGAAGAATTTAGGCCTTTAAATATTTGTAAATGATCATAAGGTTACTCACTTATTTTCACTGACCCTTTGCTTTATGAATAAATAAATGCATAAAATAAAGAAATATGGTCTAGCCCCAGCAAAATTATTAGTTTAGGCACAATTTGCAACATGGTTCTTCTGTACTTTTTCATTTTATCTATTTATTCAAATTAATAAGTAGTTAACTTAATGTTTTCTGTATGAAATAAACAGTTGCTAAAAAATAAATCAAACAAATCCTTTTTAATTTGTATTTCATTAAGGTGACAGGTTTGCTTAAAGGGCAAAACAAAAAAAAGTTTGGTTTTTTTTTTTTTTTTTTTACACTTTCACTGATCCTTTTATATATAATATTATACTAAAAATATTGACCAATATTATATATTAAGGCACAATATTGATCCTAAATAAAGAAAAAAATAAATTACTTGCCAAATAGACATACAAGACCAGGTTATGACCAGCACGTTGTTATTTAACCAGATACACTGGATTACAAACACACTCCATTGACGCAAACATACCCTTTTAAAAGTCATTTATTTGGTATTTACAGTTGGCCAGTGGAAGCTATGAGAATGTGTGCAAGATACCAACACTTTCGCAGTCACAAAACGTTTCCAGCAGCAGCTGATTATAAAACAAACTGGCATGGACGTCATCTTCATACGTTGAGTGAAAAATGCTCAAGTCTCTGTCGCACAAACATACATTTACAACAGCATATCAGGTGCTAAAACTTCAGTTTGTTTGTTTACAGCCTCAAGCAAAACAATTGTAAACCAGTTGTTTGTCCCTCAAATCACATGACCATCAGATTTTGACAGTTCTACAGCAATACTTTTTTAAAATCCCTGAATGTTGAATGACATTTGGCACAAAACCCATCCAGCCAATTAGCATCAGAATTGTAGAGTACAATTGTTTTCAAATACTACAGCGCACCGTGATATGCGCTAGATTGACACAGCACTGAAAGAGAGAGATATATGCACATTCATCACAAAAACACACACGTAAAATGATTCAAAACTGATTCAGTAATACAATTCCACAAAATGTTCTTAAATCACCTTTTAAGCATAGCAGCACGGCAACAAGATATTTTCCCTACATGTTTATTGGACGCATTTCAGGCCATGCCTTTCATTGGAATGCACTGACACTAGCATATTGTCATTCTCAAGAGCAAAAGATGGGAACATTCAGCACTAGCGATCGAACACACTGGTCTTATAGAGGCACTAATGCGATACGAAAAGTAGCTGCTGTCTTTAGTTGTATCTGTACAGGATGCTACATGTAGCCCGCACAATCATATTCCCATTTCCAAAAGCCAAGCGGAAAGTAATCCCTTTAAAACACATTTTGACAGGAATATGGAATGCAAGCGATGACTGAACAGTAAGAAAAAAAAATGCCCTGATAGAGTAATGAGCATATGGCACTTTCCATAAAAAGGGTGCAAAATTGGTCTTTTTCAAGCAATAAATAAAAAAAGGAGTACTTGGGAGTAAACTATTATATAAGCTAGATAAATTATTTTACAGCTAGCATTAAAAACATCAAATGACTATCACACAAAAGCATCATAATACTGTTAAACCTATTTTAATTACTAAAAAAACAATTGGTTTTTGGTGCCCAACTAATGAGCACTAACCCAATTATAAATTAATTTTGGCAAAATGTGCAACATGGTTTGTCTATACTTTTTAAAATGTTATTTATTTTTTCTGTTTGCTAGAAATAAACACTTGCCAAAAAAAAAAAAAAAAAAAACCTACACAAATTTTTACATTGTATTTACACAAAGTAAACGACCGAAATTATGGTGACAGATTTGCTTAAACTGCAAAACAAAACAAACTTTACAAACCAAAGCAATAGAATAAACAAAAAACAAAGAAGAGCAATGCAAAAAAATAAAAAAAAAAACAAATGCAGTGGGAAAACAGAAAACCAAAAAAATCAAAGAACAACAATGCAAAAAAACAAAAACAAATAAAAACCAAAAGCACACACAAAAACAAACAACGAAATGCAGTGGAAAACAAAGCAAACAAAAAAAGCAAAGCAAAATAACACTTCTAAAGGTTGCACACTTATTTTTGCTTTAAAAAAAACAGCATTGGGTCCCAAATTAGCTAAATCCAACCAAATGATTTTTTGTATAGTTTTATCAGTTTATTTTATGCTCTCTGTAAGAGATAAACAATTGCTAAAAAATTAAAACTGGACAAATGAGGATTTTAAATTGATTTAGACAAGTTCTAAAAGTTCTAAAAAAAAAAAAAACTTTCACTGATCTTTTGCCGAAAAACACACACACGCGTAACGTTTTTTCCCAAGAGTTTCTGGCCCTATTTTGTACTCTATTCATAGAAAGTGCCAGATTAACGCCATAGTCACTTGTTTGCTGCCTTGATCTGTTTGCTGGTCAGTTTTTATGTCCCTGCTTAAAGTAAGTTTGCCACCAAATGCAAAGCAAATCCGAACACTGATATATTAGCATGAATTGCATATGATGCAGCAAGCGAGAAAACCGTTTACGTCTGTGCCAACAGCAATGCTACTACATGCCTTAAAACTAGTATTTTGGATTTGTATTGAATTATAAATAAAACAAAAGTATATAAAAATAAAAAATGAGGAGTAGAGATGTTAGTGGCCATTTTTTGGACAAGATTCATATAGACCCCATAGAGTTCACATTCAGCCAGCATGCACTTGAACACTGGAGCATATTAGTAGGTCCTGAAGCACCTACGAAGAAGATGAGAGAATCACTACCGACACTGCAGGTGAAGGGGGAAATATCACAAAAACAAAGGCACCCGAATGGTGAGCGTCTCGAACCCTAGCTGTACATGAGCCTGCAGTATGAATAAAGAGTCTCTCATGAATGATATGAAGGCAAAATGAAGAAGCACTGACAACTTCACCTTGATACCTGCTGCTTAAGACGTTAAGATATGTGGAATTTTGCATTTCCAGAAATCTGATCGCTCCTGGTTTATGCTAACAGTCTCTTCAGATCGATCGGGGAAAGGGGAAAGGAATCAGCAATTTAAAACACGAATCAAAAAATAAAATAAAATATATCTTCTCAAAACAATTCAATAAATATATAGCACAAAAGTGTGCTGTATATAAATTCAAGCACATATTTTTTTTGTTAAATAAAAACAACGTAAAAGTGGAAAACCGCTCAAAACTCAATGGAATCAAGACGAAGCTTCATTATAGACGCCAAGAGAAAAGGGATATTTGAGAGAGCTGTGCAGTAGATCCCTTCCTGTCCAGTCATCCACAATAAGACAAGAACATGAGAAGCAAACAGGAACTGTCCCTGTCGCCCAGTAGTTCGTAGCTCCAGGGTAAAAGACTCTTTCACAACACGAAGAGACGACATCGGCTCATTTGATGGGAAAAATAAAATAAAGTGTCAGTAGCTTCTGCCGAAAGCCTCAAAGTATTTCTGAATCACTTCTCCTCTACTGATTCGCAAAATAAAGGGCCGAACAGACTCATGATTGGACAGCAGTGGAGGCTTATGGTCACTGTCTGTAGTAGGCACCTAAAAGGAGATAAGGAGATACAGACAGCCATATTTAAAACGTTATTCGAATTTAAAGCATGATATCTCATTAGTGCTATGTGAACCTTTGTACGCCGCCTCTGGTCTTGATGGAGGGCGAGGGGAGTACGGGTCCGCATACGCGTAGCTCGGATTTATGTTCTCGTAGTGCTGTGTAGGAGGAGGAGGAGGCCTGGAGAGAAGAACCGAGAGGAACATGAGACTCCAGCAGGACTTCTGACAGCGTGAGTGTGTTAATGAGCTGAGATGTGGTACCTGGCGGGTTTGTGGTTGCGTGCTCTCTGGTACTCGTCCTCTCTGATGCGCGGCTCTTCTCGCGTGCGTGGTCGTACTACTACTTCTTGCACTGGCTAATGTGACAGAGCAGTAAAGAGCGTGTCAACGTCACCAGGCCCACATGGAATAATGTGGGTTTCAGCAGCATTAGCAGGTAATATATTGTCCATTTAACCCACTTGAACATGTCATATCTAATACATGAATTTCAAAGGCCTCTACATTAACATTACATAGTTCTATTCAAATTTCACTGACACTGTAGCAATGTTCTTGCTACCATAATTTCAAAATCTAAATTACTATTAATATATATATGTGACCCTGGACCACAAAACCAGTCTTAAGTCGCTGGGGTATATTTGTAGCAATAGCCAAAAATACATTGTATGAGTCAAAATGATTGATTTTTCTTTTATGCCAAAAATCATTAGGATATTAAGTAAAGATCATGTTCCATGAAGATATTTTGTAAATTTCTTACTGTAAATATCAACTTCATTTTTGAGTAGTAATATGCATTGCTAAGATCTTCATTTGGACAACTTTAAAGGCAATTTTCTCAATATTTAGATTTTTTTGCACCCTCAGATTCCAGATTTTCAAATAGTTGTATCTCGGCCAAATATTGTCCGATCCTAACAAACCATACATCAATGGAAAGCTTATTTATTCAGCTTTCAGGTGATGTATAAAGCTCAATTTCGAAAAATTGACACTTAAGACTGGTTTTGTGGTCCAGGGTCACATATCACTATTAATATAACCATAAGTTACTAACCTAAATATAACCTAATAGAACCACAAATTACTAAACAACTATATTACTATTAATATAACCATAATAGTTCTATTAAAATTTCTAACACTGTAGCAATGTTCTTGCTACCATAATTTCAAAATCTAAATTACTATTACATATTACTAAACTAATATAACCATAAAATAAAATACATTTAAATAAGCATTGTAAATATTAAATATCTATACTCACTTATATTTACTGTATCATAACTTACATATTTACATAGAACTTAGTTAAACGTATGTATTATTTTAATATTTAATATTTATTTTAATTTTTTCATTAAAAATAATTGCTAAAACAAACAAACGCTTTAAAACTGTGTTCACACAATTTTATTTAACTCCATTTTTTGTAGTAACAGATTTGTTTAAACGGCAAAGAAATGCAAAAAAACAAAAAAACAAAAAACAAAAATGTAACTTTTTCCAAGAATTGATATTAATATCTACTTATTATTTAATAAATAAATACATATAAATAATACATATACATTATTAATATACACACACACATTATTAATATAAATATATACACACTTTTTATATATATATATATATATATATATATATATATATATATATATATATATATATATATATATATATGTATGTATATGTATGTCTGTGTGTGTTTATTATTTACATTTATGTAAATATTTATCAATCTCCAAAACTAAGGTTTTAAAGGGTGGATGAATCACTATGTTGACCGACCAGCATTCAAGACCAGAACTACGCTTAGTTGGAATGGATGTTGCTTACCTTATATTCAACCTCAGGCCGTCGTCTCTCTATCACTTGTTTCTCCTTATCTTTCGATTTCTTATACTCTCTTTTCTCTTCCTCCAACAGCCGTCGTGCTAATTCCTTAAAATACAGTCACAAAACAAATCATAAAAAACAAACAAGATGAGCGGCACCCCTGACAGTGAACAAAAACAACGAACCATACCATACCTCATCTTGTGCAACTTGAGCGGCTCGTCTGTCCAACTGACTCGCCTGTAAAAAAAAAACAAAAACAAAAAAAAAACAGTTACATTTGTGGATTACAAGTCACCAATAATTACAACCAGCGAGACTCAAGATACCTTTATTTCTTCTTCCTGTAGCTTGCGTGCCACCTCCAAGTCTATGAGCTCTTGGTCTTGTACGTCTAAGTGGGCCAGTCCATGCGTTGCTTCCTTCACGCCATATTCTGCTCGCGGCTTCTGACCTGCAGGGGGCATCAGAGGACATATTAATCCATGTTGAAAGCACAAAGAATGACACACAAACTTTTCACACAGAACCCAAGCAGCCATTTTTGGTTTGGGATTAAGAAAGGAATGATCAGAAAGGACCAGATTTAGTGCACAATGTTCCCCAAAAATTATTTTAGAGAGTCCAACAAAGACAAGAAACCCAAATCACCAATGCGCAAGAAAAAAGAAATCTTGCCAGCACTCCCACCACCAGATGGCACTGCAAAGTCCAAGCAGGTTCACTCAAACACATGGACCTCGGGCCATACCTCTCTCTCTGGGAGAATGACCAGGGGACCGGCCCTCGTTTGAGGGACCTCTGAGAACGGGCTCCTCAAACACCTCATTAGGACCTGACGGGAGCCTTGTCCTGTTCTTGTGATCCTCCCATTCTAGGCTTTCTTCTGACCCTCCTCTAGTTGGGGCGAGGCCGTAATCGTCCAGTTCTCGGTCCCTGCTTCTGTGCCTTCCCCTGTTCCCATCTCTGCCTCGTTCTCTTTGCCTGTCTCTGCTACCATGTCCAAGGCCGTTTCGGTCCATCTCTCGGTCCACATTCCTGCCCCTGTCAACACCGCTAAACAGTCGATCTTGACTTCTTGTCCGGTTGCGATCTCTCGACCTTTCCTTGGCTCTCCGTCCATCCAATTCTCGTTCTCGATCCCTGCTCCTCTCCTTGTCCCGGCCGGCAGAGTAATCCCTTGGAGGCCTCTCCTTCCGGCGAACCACTGGCTCCAGGTCGTCCCATTGATCTTGCTTCTTCCTTCTATGTGGTTCTGTGTGATCGAGATCGAGAGGTTTATTTCTCTCTTTCGGTCGTCGCTCAGGTGAGTAGTACTCGAGGATCCTTCCCTTGCTCGGACTCTCCGGATGCCTAGATCGGCCGGACTCAACGGGCTCATATTCCGGATTTCGACTACGGCTATTGGGATATTTTTTTCTGTCGGGCTCAGGAGAGTTGTACGGGGAAAGAATTCGATTGCAGTCGTGATTCTTCTCTTTTCTGTAACCTGGAGAAGCGGAACGGGGTTTTGGCTCTCGTCGGTCCAGTGGAAATCGGGGGGCTGTGTGAAAGCAAGTGTGAGGCAAAAGGTGGAGTGCAAGAACAAGGAGGGAAATTGTCCGGGTTAGTACACAAGGGTTAGTATACTGTGGATGATGCAGGAAGTAAAATGGTAAACAAGGCTTTTGTTGACAATTAGTACCAAGCCATTCAAATGAAAAAGTTACAGCCAGGGTCCAAAATTAACTAATGCCATGCATGCTAAGGTCAAGTGATTGGAGAACATTTAACTAAGGCTTTTAAACTCTCTCATTTTTAATATAAAAGTATTAATACATAATTTATTTAAAAATGTATTTATATTTACTTAAAAACATTTTTATTTACGACAAAGTACTTATTTAGCAGCGTTTTTTTTCCCTTCTTTTTGTCACTCATATAATATATTACAACTTTGTCACAAAAGCTGCGTTTACATTCCAAGTCTTAATGCACAGATCTGATCTTTTGACCTGCATGTTAACTTTCACTTTAGACACGACTGGTTTCCAATATCTGTGTTTAAATTAATTCCCGTATAAAATAATTGTTAGTGATTGCTTTACTATGCGCACGGTAGAACTTCGGATTTCGAATGACGAGATATCACATTTAAAATTCACATTCAGAAGTGGCCCAGATCAGATGTGAAACAATTGGATCTTGTGCGGATTTTTGCGTTTACACGTGTGCAACAAATTTCGATTTGTGTTAGATGTGAGCAAAAAATCTGATTTTTTTTTTTGTGCCAGTGTAAACAGCCAAAAACCGAATACCCTGTTGTGATTTAAATGAATTGCATGTGTCTCAACAGAGTTTTGGTGGCGAGAATTACAACAACAATGATAATAATAGTACTAATAGTATTGTTTAAAAAAAAAGCAGTGTCTAAAAATTCTATTGTATCATAGTGTGTAAAAATTACAAATGGAAAGTGACTGGAAAGTGCATTTGGCTGTGTTAATTTTGAATCCTGTGTATAGCAACTTCAGTTTAGCACATTAGAAAAGTCTGCATTTTCCTGATTCACAGCGTTTAATAAGGAGTAATATGTGGGTTGGGACTGAGAATGTTATTTTGCGAAACAAAAATAAAACAAAAGCAATCAAACAAAAAAAGGGTTATGTTATTCCAAACAGTTGGCTGCAAACCAGTGTTTCTCTGCAGCAAAATATACAAAATTCTTCAGAGATTTCTCAGTCTTAATGCCTTAATCCTATTTCTACAACCAAATCTCAAATTAGCGCACATGGTAGGTGTTTATAAATAGGCTCATGTGCATTTTCGTCCACATTTATGCCAATAAACCAAGCCTTTTGGATTCGTTAACCCTCCTACAACTATTTCTTTATCACAGATTCATGCATCAAGGATTCAGATAAACATGTCTGATCTCCTCCCTAACATATCCCTGCATAAGCACAGCCTAGGCCTATTTGTTTGCATCCTGGCGTGAGAACGGAGCCCAGCTATGCAGTCACAGTTCGAGAGGGAGAGAAAGAGATAAAAATACTCCCTGAGATCCTCAATCTTTTATGTTGTGCCCTGTAGGTGGGTGCTAATCTCTGCTTTTCCTGGCAGCATCCTTACAACATGAAGCAATGCATTACGTGCTAAAGTTTCAGTCTTTCGGGTTTCGTTGAAACAAACTCTTCATTAAACACCCATGAATGAGAGACTTGAGCATGTTTAATGAGGCAAACAGACCCTACGGGTACCATACCGGCTAACCAGCAGGAGACCCTAAACACATTCAAATGATGGCATGAAAGAATGATTACATAACATGTGAAAGCAAACAGTTCGAATGCAAACTGTGGCACGCAAGGGCAGCCATGCAGGGCGGGTGGAGTTAACAGATGCCGTGTTGACGCGAACAACTTGCATGTCCAGTTTTGTAGCATTTGTCGTTAAATGGTAACCCATTACAAACGCAATATGGTCTGCTGGTGCTATTTTAGATCCTTCCCAGAGTTACCTAATGTTTACTAAACAAACTTAAGTTGCATACTAACATGCGGTCAAGTTAGCTGAAATGATGTTTAACTTCACAATAAACAGATAGAAGTGTCTGGAGTGCTTGGGGGTTGAAATGCATGAAATGTGTGTTAAAGTGCCCCTATTATGGGTTATGAAAGGTTCATATTTTGGGAGTCCCCAACAACAGGTTGTCAAAAAACACTTTCATTGTCTTATAATATGCATTTATTTTTACCTTATTTGCTCAACGACTCCCAAATGATTCGTTTAACGATTCATTTTTCCAAACCCCTCCTTTGAGTGACGCTAATCTGCGGTGATTGGTCTCATTTTCATTTCATCTTGCCTGTAATGCCTGATAAAGCAGTGTTTGTGAGCAGTGCTGCTTTGTGTACAGCGTTACCGGGGAAACCGCTATTTTTACCGCTCCAAAAGCCACCTAGTGGCAAAGAATGAATTTGCATTTTCATTCAGACCAACACGAAAAAACCTACAAGTGGGCGGGCAATATGCTAATGTTTCATGCTGATGTCAACATGAAACGGCTTGGGATTCATTTAAAAAAAAGACTCGTTTCAATGATTCAGAATCGAGACAATAACTTTATACACGGTGCACAGTTCAGATATAAATCTTTGCAGGATGTTTTCATTCACTTAGAGCCGTGTTACACACTGCATAAAAGCTCATTTTCAAAAATCCATAATTAGGGTACTTTAATTACTGTAATTGCTTCCTAAGGCAAGTACCTCTGAAAGAGTTAAACAGGAAAGCGCAATGTACGGCCGTTTGCACAGGAATGTCAAAACTCCAATGTCCTACTACTGGCTGACTCTAATTATGACAATTACTCATTAGTATTAGTTTTATACTAGACAATTAGTTGGTTTTTTTTGTTTGTTACAATTTCTTACATTTTAATGTTAGTATTATTAGATTTTATCATTTTATAACATACACTATGTATGCTACAAAATATTAAAATGCTAAAAATTCAGTACAAAACTATACATAATTAACCAATTATTTGTTTTTGTTACCATTAAGAACATTATAAAAAAAACTGCGATGCAGTTCTTTCTATCTACCTATCTATCTATCTATCTATCTATCTATCTGTTATAATATATACATATATATAGTATACGATACATTATAGTTTTAGTAATTTTAGTACTTTGAGTTAGTTGCATTTCTGTTCTGTAAATAAAATTTAAATTAAATGACAACACTGTTTATGCATCCTGTAACCATACTGATATATATATATATATATATATATATATATATATATATATGTATGTGTGTGTGTGTGTGAATGTGTCTATTTAGCTGGATTCAGCAATTAATTCACCCAAAATGTTAGTTATTTTAGTATTATTTATATACAATTTTATTTTTATTAATATTTTGGCTTTAATTTGTGTTTTGCCATGTCTTTGCCATTTTAATGTCTTTTTTTAAACTTAAATTACTTTTTATTTCAGTTTTAGTAATTTGAGTACTAAAGGTAAACTTTCAGTTCAGCAACCAGATTCAGCAATTAATCCACCCAGAATTTTACTTATTTTAAGATTATTTATATACTTATAAGCATCAAATATTTGAATTAGCTTTTATTTTTATTTCCATTATTAATTTTAGTGATTCTGTTCTGTACTTTTGTCATTTTCTATTTGTTTTATTTCAACAAACAAAAAAGTTTTAATTCACAATAACAAAACTTCTGAGAACTTGTCTTTTGACTGACTCTTTGCAAGAAAAAGTCATTTGTTCGCGACTCAGACTGCACTGCTTGTGTTTGTTTTTGCATGCAACGAATGAAGACGCGTTTTGTCCTTGTGTTCATGGTATCCAATGAATTCAGACTTCAAATTCACTGCTGTGGTAAAACGTGATGTGGTGCTGTAGATTCAGAGAACAGCTGTGCAGGAAACCTTTCCCAACAGTCAAATGTGTTTACCGATCCAAACCCACATATTCTCTTCTCCAAACCCCATCTTTGCTCAATCGCAGACCTTCCACCAGAGGGCGTCTACACACCTTTATCATCGTAGTACTCCTCTAGGTTTCCTTCCATCTGCTTTTGCCGTTTTCTCTCCTCTTTCATCTCTCGCTCCTGAAGCTTCCGGGCGATGGCCTAGTTGAACGCATACAAACATGAATTCAGAGGAACGAGTGGGGAAACAAGCACCGCAATGCTGTAACAGTCATGGGTGTGGATACATCTATGCTTTTCTTATGACCAACACACAGAAAATGCGAGAGTATGCATTCTCAAGTGTTACACAATGAAGTCATGTGACTGCTGTGGGCGTGGCTAAACCACAGCCACACAGCTGACCGACCCGAAGCGAGTGTGTGAATGCTGTGAATGGCTCTCACCTCATCTTTCTCCTCCTGCTTCCTCTGTTGTTCAGCCTGCCGGACCAGTTGTTCTTGAATCTCCTGAGCCATTTCATTGTCGATGCGTTCCCTGGCAGGACAGAGGGAAAGAAAACACTCGAGTTTACACACTGAGTTCTCACATCAGCCACAGTGGCTCTCACTTCCTGTGAGATGATGGTGTTCTTGGAAGACTGACTGCAGTGTTTGGTTAAATGGGTAACAGAGTAACTTATCTAGGCCTACAATGATAATAAATTTGTGCTAATGACTAACTGTCATAAAAAATAAGTGTGATTATGTTTTAAGTGCCTTAGGTAGTTGTCAGTTATTCACATTAAACTTGGAATCATACAAAACCCAGTGGATTTTGTAGTATTATATATATATATAAAAATTTGGTCTCACTTTATATTAGGTGGCCTTAACTACTGTGTACTTACATTGAAATTAATCATTTAATACAATGCACTTATTGTGTACATGTTTTTACATTGTACTTATATGTATTTTTAAATATATATGTAATTACATCCGTAATTAATTTCAGTAATTACATTTATAATTACACTGTTGACTCATCCCTTACACCTTAACCCACCCTTAAACCTACCCATACCACCAAACCTGCCCCTAACCTTACCCGTATCCCACCTCAATAGCAGCAAAAGAGTTTTGCAATACAATTTGTCCACAATAAGTACATTGTACTTATTTTTTGATGTAAGTACCTAGTAGTTAAGGCCACCTAATATAAAGTGTGACCAAAATTTTTTTTTTAATTTAGTTAATTTTAGTAACTGTGTTGTGCTTTTGGCAAGTATAAGGTTTTTTATGTCCATTTAGCTTTATTTTAGTTTTAGTAATATTAGTACTTAAACTGTTTCAGTTGGTTTCATTTCTATTTTTTTTTTTATTAGAGTTTAGGTTGCATTTAATATTTATATTTCAGGTTTATTTTAATTAGATATTAAATCGTTTTTAGTAAAAGGTTTTGTAAATATAGCACGAGGTAGAACATGAATTTTATTTTTATTATAAAGTATTTACTAGCAAAATATTGACAATTAATTTAAATACAAAATACTAACACTCCTACTCCTACTAATATTTATAAAAATTATTATTATGACTTTTTATGCAGCAGTTCTACAAAGACAGAAGACAAGCTGTTTTTGTTATAAACTGTTAAAATGTAATTGATCTTAAATAAAAAACAGAAAGGACAATCTGGTGTCTATCTTATGTTTCTTATATTGTTCTTTACACAGGATTGGGAGATTAATTCACCAGTAATTAGTAATGTGATTACCATTCAGACAGAGTAATTAGTAAAGCAATCCCATTACAACCTAGCTACTGTAATTAGTTTGACTTAAAGACATGTTTAGGCAACACAAGCTTCTCAGTCAAGTAGCATAGAAGACAACAAGACCATTTTTAAAAGAAGTGTTTTGATCACCAAGCCTGCATTTTTTTGCTCAGGAAATACAGTAAAATCAGCTATATTGTGAAATATTATTATAATTTAAAATAACTGCTTCCTATTCCTATATATTTAAAAATGAAATTTATTCCTGTGATGCAAAGCTGCATTTTCAGCATCATTACTCTAGTCTTCAGTGTCACATGATCCTTCAGAAATCATTCTAATATGCTGAAAATAGTTGTGCTGCTTAACATTTTTTTTAGCATTAGTATTCATTTCTTTAAAAAAATGCCAAAATACTTGTCTTAATATCCATAACAGTATCTTCTGCAGTATTTGAGCTGTGGAACGAGTCTCCCCTCAGGCTCACGGGCCTCTCGCTCTGTCCCGCTCAAACTCTGATGATAGCATCAGCTCAGAGACCTTGAGACGTCTCCTAGCAGGAAGGAACACTTTATCCGCATGTGCCATGAGCAGAAGTCAAAACATTTTACTGCCACAGTACACTCCGAGACGACACAAGGCCAGACACAAGCTCTAAGCGCAGCAGAAGCCAAACTAAACTCACATATTATGTTTCTGCATGTGAAGTGGAGACACAGCTTTACACAATGTCAACAATCTGAGTGGCAACAGTAGTTATCAAGGACTGATAATGAGAGTACACACTCCTACAACAGCTCTTATCTCAACAGACAGCAAAACAAGCAGGATTTCCCATCTGGCTCTGCAGAGACTGATACTGCTAAGAGTTTGGGAAGATATGAGAAAAGAACGACCTTCCTTTCCAAACAGGAAGAGAACAGTTTGATCTCTAGATGATTGGCATCTTTCTGGTGTCTCGTGGTGAGGGTTTCAGGTGACTCACATGTGGCGATGTTGTCTCTGGCTCTCGGCTTTGGCCCGCTTGTCCTCTTCCTCCTGCAGACGTTTGGCCACCTGCAGGTCCTGCTGCACCAGGCGGCTCTTGTTGACGTTGGATGCCAGGTGGCTCTCGACTGGAAGAGGAAAGGAAGAGAAACCTGATGTTTAGATGCTCACTTTGAAGCATGTCTAATACAAATAATTTAAACAAAAGGGTTGCACTTTATTTTACAGTACGTGTACTTAGATGTACTTACAGTGTACCTACCTAAGAAAGCTCTGGTAATACCTAGTAACTACATGGGGTAGGGTTAGGTTTAGGGGTAGGTTCAGGGTTAGTACCTAGTTATTGTAATTACTATAATAAGTACATAGTATGTACATGAGGAACAGGACTGTAAAATAAAGTGCTACCAACAAAAGATATTTCAAATAGCCTGTGCATTTTCTGATATTTACACAGATATTTCTGATAGTTATACAGATTTGTAAGAAAACATTAAATATATAAAATAAATAAATTCACTGAATAATAAAAATCATGGAATTAGTTTTGAAATGAAATACTATGTATTTAATAATAATAATAATAATAATAAATTAAATTAAACAATTAATACTTCTATTACTACTAATAATATTTTTTGTTATTATCATTATTATTTTTATTAGTAGTAGTAGGAGGAGGAGGAGGAAGAGTGGTATTTTGTATTACATTTTAAATATTACTACAAAACACAATATAATAATTATTATTGATAACAATAATACTATTATAATCACTATTATTATCATCATTACTGACTAATCAGAAAATTAATTCCAAACTAATTTAGCAATTTAGTATTTAGTGAATTGTTTACTTATTCATATTAATATTTAAATGTGCTTTAAATCATTCGCGCAAAACTGACATTTACGTCAACTTTTGTTGTAATTAATATTATTTTATTATTAGTAGCAGTAGTAGGATGAGTAGTAGTGGTATTTGTGTTATATTTCAAGTATTATTATTATATATTACTACAAAACATGCAATGTAATAATTATTGATAATACTGCTATGATAATAATACTGCTATAACCTTATTATTATTATTATTATTATTGTTATTGACTAAACAAAATAAGTTTTAAAATAACTAAATCAGCAATTTATTATGCAGTCAACTGTTTACTTATTAATATTAACAATTATTAGTGCTTTAAAACATTCACACAAGACTGACATTTATATTGATTTTCCAGAAAACACATTACATGAATAAACCACTGAATAATAAATCGTTGAATTTTTTTTTTTTTTTACATTTTAGTGTTTAAAAAAATAAAAAATAGTGTATATAAATTTTATTTTAAAAAATGTAATCTATTATATATTCATAACTACTATTATTATTATTAAACAATATTAAAATTCAGTGAAAACTACCAAAGCAAAATAAATAACAACAACAACAAACAATTTTTTTGGACATTATTTTTCTGTAAAATTAGTAAAACAATTGTTATTGACAATTGAAAAAAAACTGACAATTCAGTGACCATGTTAGATCATTATATAATATGTCATCGCATATCACATTGATATCCACGTATATCAGGACATGTTCTGAAATGGCATCAAACCAGTTGCCATTTCAAGGCTGTGTTACGTCCACAAGACATTAAATCGTAGACACTGACGCAATTCTAGCCGACACAGTGCATCATCTTCCCAAAGTCTGAACATTTTTATTGATCCTGTGACTGCGAGCGCACGCTATTTTTAAGAAAGAGCACCAGAAAGAAAGAAAAGCTATAAACTGAAACATTTATGTGATGGATATACCTGATGTCAGTCAAGCTAGCAACAGTTTTTACAAGGAGCCATTTTGAACGTTAAATAAAATCGAGAACGAGGCATTCTCTGGCTTTCATTCACTGAAATTCGTTCAGCTGGGACAGCTTAGCAGCATCTGCCAGCGCGACTAAACAAAGTTGATGTGCGACACGCAAGCTGTTTCTCTGACTTGCATGAGAGGTCAGGCCTGCTGATTCAATGGTCAAAGAAGCTGCTTTGTTCAGTCATATAAAAGCTCTGCAGTGTTGTTATTGTTAACTTAATCTAAAACTAAAACTATTAAAATCATCTTCACTAACTAAAATAAAGCTAAGCTGAAATAAGATGCATCAGATGAAAAACTTAAACAGAAAACCTAAACGAAAATTAAAAACGCTGGCTTGGCAACTAAATGAAATAGGTTGAAATTGAAGATCTAAAATGATTAAAACTAAAAAAGAGCTCTACTGCAGTGTTGTTATTGTTAACTAAACCTAAAAATAAAACAATTACAAATCGTTTTTTGTTAATTAAAAAACCTCAAATGAAAAAAAAGATATACTATATGAAAAATAAAAGCTTAATGAAAATTCTCCCTTGGCAACTAAAGTTGAAGATCTCAAATTTTTAAAACGAATTAAAAAAATTGTGTTATTATATAAACTAAAGACATCTATAAAACATATTAAAAATCATTTAACTTAAAGGTAAAATAAAATGAAATCAATGAAAAACTTGTTAAAATACTGACATGGCTACACAAATAAGCTGAATATCTAAAATTATTCAAACTAATTAAAAAAAAAAAAAAAAAAAAAAAATCAAGCTGAACAGAAATATACAAAATTTCTAAAAATGAGTATATATATATATATATATATATATATATATATATATATATATATATAAACCATGACTAAAACTTAAAAATTGAAATGAAAACTGAAATAACGCAAAATATGAAAGAATACTATGCTAAATAATACTATAACAACTCTGCTCTGCTGAAATAAAAATAACCAAAGTTGGTTGATGTGGTTAGATTTTTAAGGAACTCTCACGGGTTAATTTATAGTATTGATTCAGCAGATCAAAGTTTTGAGATCATACAGAAATATGGATTTGCTAGAAGACTTCTGAATAACTGAATTTCACAAGAGAGGAGTTGTTTCTCTAACACCTGCCCACATATCAGCTCTAAAACAGGGAGTTTTCATATCTTTCCAACACCGTAATGTTGAAAGAATCTGCTGTGCCTCTTCAGGATAACACAATCAGATGCTTTGTCTTTAAGGGATAGTTCACCCAAATACGAAAATCTGTCATTAATTACTCACCCTCATGTCCTTCCAAACACGCAAGACCTTCATTCATCTTCAGAACACAAATTAAGATACAATCCGAATTGTTGGGACGTTTTTAAATTTGAATAAAATGAAAACGCAAAGACTTTCAAATCACATGAGCCAATATTTTATTCACAGTAGAACAGAGAGAACATAACAAATGTTTAAACGGAAAAATTGTACACTTATCCACTAAATGAGCTCATTTCAAATTTTAATGCCTGCTACAGGTCTCAAAATAGTTGGGATGGGGGCATGTTTACCACGGTGTAGCATCTCCTCTTCTTCTCAAAACAGTTTGAAGGCGTCTGTGCATCAAGGTTATGAGTTTTGGTGTTGGAATTTGGTCCCATTCTAGCCTGATATAGGTTTCCAGCTGCTGAAGAGTTCGTGGTCGTCTTTGACGTATTTTTCGTTTAATGATGCGCCAAATGTTTGCTATAGGGGAAAGATCTGAACTGCAGGCAGGTCAGCTTGCATGTTTTGGAAGGCACTATGAATGCTAAAAGGTATATAAAGGTTTCAGAGCAACATATGCTCCCCTCCAGATGACGTGTATTTCAGCAGGACAATGCAAAACCACATACTGCAGCTATTCAGGCTTCGTAGTAGAAGAGTCCGGGTGCTGAATTGGCCTGCCTGCAGTCCAGATCTTTCACCTACAGAGAACATTTGGTGCATCATTAAACGAAAAATACGTCAAAGATGACCACGAACTCTTCAGCAGCTGGAAACCTATATCAGGCAAGAATGGGACCAAATTCCAACACCAAAACTTCAGAAACTCATAACCTCGATGCCCAGACGTCTTCAAACTGTTTTGAAAAGAAGAGGAGATGCTACACCATGGTAAACATGCCCCCGTCCCAACTATTTTGAGACCTGTAGCAGACATCAAATTTGAAATAAACTCATTTTATGCATGAAATTGTAAAATTTCTCAGTTTAAAACATTTGTTATGTTCTATTGTGAGTAAAATACTGGGTCATGTGATTTGAAAGTCTTTTAGTTTACATTTTATTAAAATTTAAAAAAAAAAAAAAATGTCCCAACATTTCCGGAATTCGGGTTGGATTTTTGATGAAATCTGAGAGCTTTCTGACTCTGCATATACAGCAACACAACTAAGACGTTCAAGGCCCAGAAAGGTAGTAAGAACATCGTTAAAATAGTCCATGTGACATTGGTGGCTCAACCATAATATTATGAAGCTACAAGAATACTTTTTGTGCACAAAGTAAACACGCATGCGTCGTGGTACTGTCGTGAACGTGTAACAAAGACTGACACGGAAGAGAAGAAATTGTTGAAAAAAGTTGTTATTTTTGTTTTCTTTGCACACAACAAGTATTCTCATAGCTTCATAACATTACGGTTGAACCCCTGATGTCACATGGACTATTTTACCAATGTACTTGCTACCTTTCTGGGCCTTTAACGTGGTAGTTACATTGCGGCCTGCTCTCGGATTTCATAAAAAACATCTTAATTTGTGTAATACGGGTTTGGAACAACATGAGGGATAGTAATTCATTACTGAATATTCATTTTTGGATGAACAATCCCTTTAAGGAGTCGTTTCATTAGAAAAATTGTCCATTGTCAGTAGTGTACGAAGCATTCGAATTCGGGACGTCGGCGCCCCGCCCACGAGGCTATTGCCGAAGTCACTTTAAAACTAAACAGCTTTCTGTTGGTCAACACGGGGAATTTGCGTAACCAACTTGAACCCATCTACTTGTGGAAACTTTAGTTTCGCCCTCACATGAAACTCCCAAATGCGTGGATTCCCATTGAAACGGATTTCAAAAATTCACCAAACAACAGTAAATGTGACCACATATTCACCCTCCTGTCCTCAAGAGCCCTTTGTCTTTTTCAACATGGTTTCCTCATATACAAGTGCTAATAAAATCAATATGATGGCATGTGTGATCTGTGGTGAAAGTGTAAAACCTCACACTGAAGTTAAAGGGAGAAGATGCTGAGGTGAGTTTGGACTTTTCTTTCCACTGTCATTCATTTTTATGCTCTGTTAAGGATGGGGAAACACCGTAGTGGCTTTGAATGACTCATTTGGTGTCAATAAACAGCTTCAGGATTACAGGTCATAACTTTCCATGCATTGATGTATATATAAGGGGGTATGAGAGGACTTACTTTCCTGCTCCTGAAGGTTGTGGGCCAGACAATGGTCTTCTAGCACGGCAAAGTCCCGGCACACTGCAGACAGACAAAGAGATAAAAATCAGGTTATTTACTGTTAACAAAGAGCCACGTCATAGTTTCAACCCACACAGGAAGTTCACAATGCAAGCCTCAGGAAAACAGATTTAGGTGAAAATTTTAATCACACATAAGCATTTATCTGTATGTACAGTATAGTTAGTACTGGACTTACGCTATTGTTCAAGAATTATTTAAATAGTTTTTTTTAAAGAAATTATCATTTATTCAGTGAGGATGCATTAAATTGATCCATTTCAAATAAATGCTGTTCTTTTGAAATTTCTATTTAAAGTAGCCTATCACAGTTCAGTTTCCATAAAAATATTAAGCAGCTCAACTGTTTTCAACGTTGATAATAAGAAATCAGACTTTTTAAAGAAACATTTTAAAAAGTCTTATTGATCCACAAACTATCGAATAGTTCTGTATCTTCCCATTTTTTTCATTTTTTTTTTTAACGCTATAATAGCAGTGAAAGCTACATTCATGCCAAAATAAAAGAATAAATAAATAAATTTAAAATAAAATAAAATCCCTCATGAGCAGTAAAAGCTGCATTCTAGGCAAAAAATGAAGAGAGAAAAAAAGCCATACATGCAGAAAAGGCTATATTCCTGGCAAAAATAAAAGAAAATCATTTTAAAGAAAAAGCCATATGAGCAGTAAAGGCTATATGGCAAAAAAATAAGAGACAAAATATAAAAAAAAAAATGGCAATACAAAACGATAAAGACTATATTTATGGCAAAATGAAGGATAAAATAATAAAAAATGCCATATGAGCAGTAAAGGCTATATTCCTGGCAAAAATAAAAGAAAATAATAATTAAGAAAATGGCATATGAAGAATAAAGACTTAATTCATTGAAAAAAAAAAAAAAGAAAATAATTTTTAAAAATGCCATGTGAACAATAAAGGCTATATTCATGGCAAAAATAAAACATAAAATAATAAACAAAAAAGCCATATAAGCAGTAAAGACTATGTTCATAAATAAATACATTAAATAATTTACATTTAAATAAATGAAATTAAATAATTAAAAAAATTACAATACACACAGCTCAATTTTGACAACATACAAATTCTTTAATTTAATATTTAAAACCCTTTTAAAATCAATTTAACCTTTTTTTTTTTTCTTTTAAAGGAAAACAATTCTGTGGAAATTCTGTGGGGTTTGTATAAGTCTGAAACTGTAGCGCAACCGACCATTATCACCTCAGTTATAAATACAACCCGAGAAACTGAAACCTTGTCCTCCACATCCGCCCTTTAACATCCTCTTATCTGCTTTTTTATGTTTGCTTTAGGCCTGATTCTGCACCTGGCAGCCTCCCAGCTGCTTAGACACGCTTCAAAACGCAGGTGGAGAAGCCATGAAATCCATGCATCGCCTTAATTCGTGACTGATAGCACAACAAATGCCTTCAAGCCTCTGATACAAGCTCTGATAACCTAAATCAGATAAAAGCAACTTCTGCATTTCAGCCTGCAAGGAAAACTGCGCTACTGTTTCTGGGAATCGAGCGTGAATAATATAACCAAACACACGCTCCAGTTTCACACTGTGTGCTACAGCCGTGAGGGAATTTAATGGCAGGTTTAATAACAATGCGAAAAACTATTGGCATAATCCTAATTTACCAAGGAATTTTCCAGTGTCTGTATGTTTAACTGAGGCGAGACGAGGATAAGATTAAGCCACTTCTGCAGATCAGTGATTAAAGTCGTCGTCCATCTGCTGCTGATCTTGAGCAAAAGAGCTGCAGAACCGAGACTACAGGATATTCATAGTGCTAAATGAGGAACCAAGAGCAAAATTTACATTTCGTAGAATATCCTTTGCAGTCTACTGGCTGGTGGAGCCACATTATGACATCTCAATGCCCTATCTGACAGGATTCGGAGAACAGCTGAGTATCATTTGGCAGGAGGAACCAAGAAAGTACCAACTGAAAATAAGCATCTTGGTGCTGACTGTGCATTTACTATAGGCCTCATTTCCTTATGCATGAAGCCTATTTTAGGGGTTTGGAGGCCAATATGTTCCACAGCATAGGTTCAACATGTACTGGAAACTTTGTCGGGTTATATGGCGAAGTTATGTGGCTTATCGTTATGAGAAAACTGGATTTATGACACAGTTAAATATTAGTGGTAAACTGATATATATATATATATATATATATACACACACACACACTACTTTTAAGAAGTTTGGGTCGCTAACACTTTTTAATGTTTTAAGTGTCTTCTGCTCACCTAGGCTGCATTTATTTGATCAAAGATTCAGTAAAAATAGAAATATTGTGAAATATTATTACAGTATTTGTCTATATGAATATATTTTAAAATGTAATTTATTCCTGTAACGCAAAGCTGAATTTTCAGCATCATTACTCCAGTTTTTAGTGTCCCATGATCCTTAAGAAATCATTCTAATATGATGATTTGCTGCTCAAGAAATATTTATTATTAATATTGAAAACAGTTGTACTGATTGATATTTGTTGACTTTTTTTAAAGGATCCTTTGATGAATAATTGTCTTTACTGTCACTTAAAGATTAAAAATAAAATAAAACAAATCTTACACCAAAAAACACACACACACATTTTTCCCCCCAAATAAGGCTCTCTCCTGTAATATTCTGAAAGTATTTTATATTGTTTATATGAATATGTTTTGGATAGAGGAGGGACTGGTTGGTTGAATGTGTCGAAGAGCTTTATGTGCGAGTTTGTAATTGTGTGTAATTGTTTGATGTTATTTTGAGGACCCCCTCGAAAATGAGATGTTTCATCTCAAGGGGTTATCCTTAATAAAATGAAATGAAATGAAAATGAAACACAGACACACACACACACACACACAGACACACACACACACACAGACACACACACAGACACACAAAACCACCTATGTTCCACATAAAAATATTAGACTACCTCATGAACTCAATGTATTACATTGTATGTTTGTTTGCTTGTTTTTAAAATTTATGGTAAAGAAAAATTTGTGGTAATTTATATCAGATTTTTACAATTAATTTTGCTAAAAACTAAACAAAAAAACAAAACAAGAACAACCAAAGAAAAGTGTTAACTAAATAAATAAATAAATAAATATCCATAAATTTAAAAAATAAAGTTTATAAAAGAAAAAATAACCTTGTTTCTCACAGGGTTAAACCCAGCACAATCTAATAAAACATGTTTCTGGCATAACAGATTTTTACAAAAAGAACATGCTGGTGGATCTTCGCCTAATATTAAAACCTCGTGGGTGATACCATACACCATGAAATAAATACAGCCCAAAGCAACGCAAACAATATAATATCAATTAAAATGTCTGATTCATTAAGAATGATGATCCTCAAGGCGCTAGAAAGCAGCACCCGAGCAGCGACTGGCAAACAAGTAACAGCAACACAAGGAAAAGCTGAAAGCTCTCCAAAGCAAACACGAAACCAACGCTGAACGCATCCCAGGAGGTGTTAGCTAGGAAGCAGAAACAGCACATTTTCAAGCCTGCACATTTTCCAGGCAAACATCCCTAACTTCGCCTCCAAGAGCAAAGAGCAGCTGCGACGCAACAACAAAATGCTGAATCCACACGCACTAAACGACTGAAAACAGAAACCACAAGGACATTCTTCAAGGAGAAACAAACAGAAACTCGTGAGAAATGTGGTATGTTGCTCGTCTTCATCCTGTTAATAAGCTGAAAACATCCAGACGCACTTGTGCATAAACATGCGCAAACTTTTATGTGGTACCAAACACTACCACATTCTGAAGTTTACAGTCGAGGCTTGCACTCAAATTGTTATGGTGATACTATAAAATAAAAGAGGGAAAAAAAAGCATTTTGGACTTGAATATCGGAGTAATAAATTTCCTAAATGGGTTCAATGATTCACAAGGGTCTCGCATCTTGTGACCAACAAATTTCATACATATGCAGAGAGTCTAATGGCCACTTTCCACAAATATGGGACACTTTGTTGCACAAAAGACTTATTTTAAGCATTAAAGACACAACAACAACACATGTAAACCAATAAGATGTGTTTGAAAAACTATATTACCCATCATAAAATGAATCAGCTTAAAAAAAAAAAAAAAAAAAAAAAAAAAAAAAGACATCAAACGTCTTTAAGAATGTGAATTTAGCCTGTCCCACTGTAGAGCTCTCAACCTTCAGTATTTAACTAAGTATTGTTTATTTTATATGAAATAATTACCTAGAAACCAACATTTGGTCCCCAATTAGCCTGCATTACTTGATTTTTGGATTTCAGTTCTAGACCAATAACTGAATATGAATGAAAAATGGTTTTAAATGCTTTAAACATCTTAAAATTGTTAACTTGGCCTGTCCCACTTAAGAGGTCTTAAAAAAAAAAATCTAGAAACCAACAGTTGGTCCCCAATTAGCCAGAATTACTTGATTTCTAAATTTCAGTTTCAAACCAATAACAAAAAAATAGCTCATTTTAAACATAAGTCATTAAAATCATCAATTAAATATATTTTCAAGAATGCTGGCAACCAAACAGTTTACGGTAGCCTTTGACTTATTTCCCATACTATGGAAGTCAACGGCTACCATTAACTGTTACCAACGCTCTTCAAAATATCTTCTGCAGTGCTCAAATGAAGAAAGAAACTCATACAGGTTTGGAACGACAAGAGGGTGAGTAAATAATAACATGATTTTCATTTTTGAGTCAACTATCCACTTAAGTTAAAATGAAATAACTAGAAACCAACATTTGGTGCCCAATCAGCCACCGGCTTTTGAATTTAGGCTCAGACCAATAATTGAATCTGAACCTCAGATACTATCACAAACTGGACTTGGGGCGGAAATGATAGGGTCTGTAAATCCTAATGCACCCTAAGCATCAAATTAGGTTAAAATTAGTGAGTTGAAATCCTGCAAAGCTAACTGCTTTTTTTTTCTCCCCTTAATAACATGATAAGTCATCAACAGCTTGTGTTGCACCACAGTCATCTTCAGTATGCCGAAGATTTTCATGATGACTCTCACAACACATGTGCCAGCATTCACACTGCTAAACACACACACACACACCCCATCCATTACATGATATTTGAGGCAAAACAGGCCCGAATTTAATCGCTTTCTCTTTCTATATTATCAGATAATATATATATATATATATATCTATATATATATATATATTGATAGAGGCGTTTCTCAGTAAAGCGAATGGCTCAGTGGCTCTGTTTGACTACATCAGTAACGTAAATATTTCCGTAACGTTACATTGTATAAAAGGTAATCAATGTATTGAGTCAAAATAACAGTTTACCTTCATAATTCACCACAATACAATCATATTTAATCGTTTTTGGCCGTTTTGAATCATCTGAAAGGCCGTGCCATTTGCCCGTGTATTTTAACGCAGTAACACACACACACACAATGCCTCAGAAAGCACGCGCACCATCATCATCTTCCTCTTCTTCTTCACTCACCCTCTTTAACGCCAGGCAGCTTCTTCTGATCAATACTAAAATCAGCCATGTCGTCGGCGCGTAATGTTTCTCTGGGATATCTGAAGGTTATTGTTTGACAGACTGATGGCGGTTTCCGTCAGATAAATAAATCCTGATCGATGTCTTCGCTAATGTGTCGCTCTGATTGGTTTCTGTCGCCAGCCGTGGTTTCTGTCCGTCCCTCCCTCTGTACCCTCAGCAGATGAATATTGTGAGCTCTCTCTCTAACACACACACACACACAACTCACGAAGGAAAAGCTGAGCTGTGTGTGCGCGCTACGGATAGCAGGGCGGGACATGCCACGCGCGCACGCGCTCACATTCTGGCACGCAGAGAAGCGCGCGCGCACGCGAGCAAACAAACACACTGAACCTGCGGAGTCCTCAAATTCCTTCAGAAGTAGGCTACCTGAATGGTTTGTAGGCTATATATTTAAAAACCCGGTTATTGTCGTTGTTTACGTTTAAAATTCAGGCCAATATAAATACTCTGATATTGAATTCATTATTTTAAATCACTCTTTTGCTTTTGAAAAATGCAGCTACTTAGCTACTCTAATGTCCACGATTTTAAAATGATTAAAATTATGTATAGCCTAACTATAATGTAAAATGTAAATATGTTGCTATACAAAGTTCTGAAATATTAAAAATATAAACATATATTACGTCAATATAGAATAACCAAGAGCATATTAATTGAATTTATTATTATTATTATTATTATTATCATTATTATTATTATTATGTCATTGATGTTATGGAAATTGTAAGAAAGATTAAAAGGTAAAATACCCCATAAAAAAATAAAAACTCCTAAAAAATCTGATAAATGATTATTATAAAAATGTATTTGAATAATTTATTATCATTCTAATTCATTCATTCATTCATGCATTATAGTTTTTTTTTTTTTAAATTAGAGTTTCTATCAAATGGGTAAATATCAAACTTTACTTCCAAAGTTTTCCTTTACAAAAACATCATTATAACACCAAAATGATGAATATAGAGTAAAATATTTGATGAAATATTATTTATTATTATTTTTTTTAAAAATGTAATTATATTGTATATGTTATTATTGCGTCAACTATTTAATGATCGATAGAAACTGAAAAAAAAGAAAATAGAAAAAAGTTAAAAGCTGAATATGTAACACAAAATAAAATGAACGTAACTTACATAAGAACTAAACTTAAATGTTCTTGATATGGATCAGAATTTTCTTTGCAATTAAATTTTAATGCAGTTAGAGTTTCTACTGGATGGACAGTGCCTTATACTTTACATTCTAAAAAAAGATGGTTCTTTACTTTCAGTAATGGTTTTATTTAGAACCATAGCATTCTGAAGAACCCTTTTATGCTGAAACAGTTCTTTGTGTTAGAGTTTAGGGTTCTTTATTCCCGCCCTTTTGTTTTTCAAATCTGTAACTGCCAAAGCACCTGGTTACTGATTTTCTGGAATTCAGTGATTCAACCACACAGACTGTCAACACACTCTCAACAGGTAAATAATTTCTTTCTTAAAATGTCTATAAATTGTAACTTTCAAATGCTAAGTGGTTTTTCTATGTCTTTTCTCTTTTTTGCTTAAGAAAACATGTAAGTGTGACCAGCTCTATTCAGTTAAGGATACTACTCTCCTATTCTTCACTAAGTAAGTAACAAAGATATTGAATTTATGGTCCATTTTGTTAGATTTTTTTTTTTTATTACTAGGGTTTATGCATAAACATACCCAGTTATCCCATGACTTTCTTCCTTTTAACATTGTGAAGTGCTCACATACTACTTTTGGCCTTCGTAAACAACTGTTTTCACATAAACAAATGAAAGGAGACACATATCTAAACTCAATTGCGCATTTCAGATGCTGTCACATCCTACAACCTCATCATCTGCAGACAGAAACTGCCATTCAATCACAACAAAACACAGATAATGATTAACTTAAAGGCATCATAGAGGATTGTGAAGATATTTCACTGGAGCTTGGTCTTCAATACACTATTTTATGTTATATTTTGTTTTAGTTCTTTAAGCATTTATTTATGTTCAGTGTCCATTGTCATTCATTAATGTATTCTGCTAATAACTGTTTTTAGAACACTGTCATTTTTGCTACAATTTCAAATGTCATAAAAAAATAATAAAGGTACCTAATTGACACTTGTTGTTGTTGATGATTTTATGTAAAACCCTAATAGACACTTCAAGATATTATAAGACCAGGCAGATAGAGAGGTAAAAAAAAAACAATATTAATAAATAATATATACAAATAATTAGGGATGCACAATATTGGATTTTTGCCAATATCCGATATGCCGATATTTTTCAACTCATTTTGGCCGATACCGATATATTTCCTTTTGTTTGGAAACAACACCAAATCTCTCCTGTGCAGAAATTATAAGCAAAATATTTTAAATTTTTGGTTAGTTTTTAACAAATAAACAATAATGAAGGTTTTTTGACAGTACATTGAAGCTTTGAAAATAACTATAAATAAACTATATATCAATATAGTATATATATATCACTACATTTTTCCCCCAGAAAGATGTAGTGTTAACCTTAACATTTTATTTTAAGATTTAACATTTGTAGATGGTCTAAAGCAAAAGAGTTGTAAAAATTCCGAAAATCTTTTAGAGCTTATGATTTGTTTAAAAAATAAATCATATTACACATTAATGACTGTTTTCACATAAACAAATGAAAGGAGACACATATCTAAACTCAATTGTGCATTTCAGATGCTGTCACATCCTACAACCTCATCATCTGCAGAGGTCACAGCAAAATACAAATAATGATTGTGAAGATATTTCACTGGAGCTTGGTCTTCAATACACTATTTTATGTTATATTTTGTTTTACTTTTTTAAGCTTTTATGTTCAATGTCCATTGTCATTCATTAATGTATTCTGCTAATAACTGTTGTTAGAACAGTCATTTTTGCTACAATTTCACATGTCATTAAAAAAAATAAAAGTACCTAATTGACATTTGTTGTTGATGATGATTTTATGTAAAACCCTATTAGACACTTCAAGATATTACAGTATAAGACCAGGCAGATAGAGGGGTAAAAAAAATTAAAATAAATAAATAATAAATAATATATATAAATAACACTAATATTAATTATATTACTATACTAATATTAATGAAAAACTATCATTAAAAAGGTTATTTATAACACCATTAAGGTCTTATATAGCATTTTCAAAGCATGGTTCTAAATGGAACCCTATAAAAAGGGTTCTGTTTAGCACTAAAAAGGGTTCTGCTATTGTTGCAAGCTGAAGAACCCTTTTCTGGTACTGTTTAGAACCATTTGTCTTAAGAGTATACTTTCAAAGTTTTAATAAAATAAAATCAAAAGAAAAAAGAAAAAATATGCAGTATAGAGTAACTCAGTATTATAAGTTAATAATAATTTGAAATATAATTTATCATTATTTTAAAGAAATATTTAATTGCACTTATATATGAATATTTAATTGTAATTATTTTGTGATTATTAAGTCAATGACGTTATGGAACTTGTAAAAAAGCTGTAATATAGAAAATAAAAAAACTGACAAAAAATAAATATTATTTAAACACAACACGTTTGTTAATTATAGATATGGTTCTCAATGTTTTATATAAGCTGTAAAAGCCACCATGACATTATATCATACATATGACATCCATCATCATACTCTTTCTTGTTATTCTAGGCACTGACTCACATATACTTTTAGTTAAATTAAAAGAAGAATGCCAGGAACATTTTTACCATCCCCAGATGAATGATACCCAGTACTGCCAGTGATTTACTCTTGACCTAACACACACCACCGCTGATTGATTGCCTGTCGCTGGCCCTGAGACCACGTCAGAACATCAGTCCCAGCTGTCACGGACCCTCTTTTAGATACAGAATGTACCCCGTCACACTTTTGATTTACAGCGATGACCTTGTGTCTTCACACCTGATTAAAAGTATCCCATCTGATGAGCCTCCAGCAGAAGTGCCTTTGGTCAGGCAGGAGCAAACACGCACCAGGATCATTCCCTCAGTGCCATGGACAGACTATCCTCAGGAAGTCTTCTTCCACGACTTGCTTTTTTACTTCTGATTGGTGCTCTCAACGTTCATACAAGAAGCCTTGCAAGTCCAGGCAAGTACAAGCCGCTAATTTGATCTAAGTTACTGCTTCTTGATCATAGATTTCATTTAAATCAGTCTCATTCTTAATTGTGTGCTGAATTGCAGATTTCCATTTTTTTTACAGTCAACCAGGTTTTCCATTCAAAGGATGATTCAGATGTGCAGAACCAGATTTTGGCATTTCTGCTACGGAAAAACATCATGCCTGTGCAAGAAAAGGATGTAATAGGTAAATAAATGCATTTTATTTATGTGTTGCACAGATTGTCTTACTCCTAGCAAATGTATAATAAATAAGCATCTTATAATCCACAAACCTGCACTTAGTTACATGTTCTTCCTGAATCGCAGGACTCGAGCTGGCCAGAAAAATCGCAGAGCTGCAGGAGGTATGTTTAATTTTTGTCATGAGAATTTAATGGGAAAAAAGTTTATTGTCATTAAATACAATTAAATATTTAATTTTCATTAAAAACATATATATATATATATATATATATATATATATAAATGAATAAAAATAAACCAACTATTATTATGAAAGCTAATTGTCAGCTTGCTGTTTCAGCTTGCGGCTCTTCAAGAGGAGCTAAATGTAGACAGAAAATTGGTGTCAAACGCAATAGAAAAAGAGAGATCAATGACCAGCAAAAGAGATGATGGTGAGTGTTACTTTTTTATGAACAGATATGTTTGTCAATTGGATAAATGCAGATGTAAATTTTTTCCATTTTCTTTTTAGCCTGTTTCTGGAAATACTGTGTTTGAGGATCTTAAACTGAAGAACCAGGAGCAAGAAAATCTGCAAAATCATCTAATGCTTTAAGATGTGTCAAGCAAGCAGAACTTTTTTCAGATATGGAATTATATGTATTCATAATGTATCATGATAGTTATAATGTACTCATGACTTTACTCTTATAACAAAAATGTATTTTATGTAAATATCATATCAATAAAACATCAAGTGAAATTTATTGATTTTACTGTATCATCTCATTGTGCAAAATATTCCTTATTTTTTAAGGATCTTGAGTTCATAATTAAACATATGAATGCATAATTTTACTATAATAACCTCAAAATAATTTTATATAGGCTAAAATTTGTCATCTGGCTTGAATTATAAAGATTGGCTTTTCAAGAGCTCTTGTCTCCCTCTAGTGTTAAGACTTTGCTCAACATTATAAATGTCACGCATACCAAAAAAAACAAACAAACAAATTAACCAAAGACCTGACGGTAGCCATTGACTTCCCGACTGTTTGGTTACCAACATTCTTCAAAATTCTTCTGTGTTTAACAGAAGAAAGAAACACATATAGGTTTGGAACAACTTGAGGACCAAAATCGATGACAGAATTTTCATTTTTGGGTGAACTGTCCCTTTAAGGACACATATGAACATATGAAGACAGAGGATTATGGACACAAAATAATGCAAAAAAAGGAATTAGAGACACAATTTAGGTAATTTTTAGTGAAAGAAACTGCACATTGTCCAACAAAAATTAGGAACAAGTATTATTTTATTTTATTTTAATACTGCCTTTTTCAATCAATCAATCAATAAGTAAGTAATTAGGAAATGTCCTATGTCCCACTCTGCATTATTGAACATTCAGTAAACAGAGGTTTATTATTATTATTATTATTTATTTATTTTTTTTTTAAGAGAGACATTGCAAGTTGGAAGACAATGACTTCTACAAGTACACACAATAAAGACCAAAAAAAAAAAAAAAACCTCATCACAACGGATGCAGGCTTCCATGTGGGCTTCACTGCAGAGTATGATAAGTGTCGAAAGGGAAGAGCTATTTCCAAAGTGTGGTTATTAAAAGCAGAATGCATCCATTTTAGCCAGACACTCTTCAGTATCTGTGAGAGGTAAGTTTAACAGTGCTACTTCATTTATTTGTTTTAGTTACTTAAAGGAATAGTTTACCCAGAAATGAAAATTCTGTCTAAATTCTGAAGTTCCCAGAAATGTACTCACTCTTATGTCAATCCAAACCTCCATGACATTCTCTCTTCTGTGGAACATAAAATAATATATTTTGGAAACTGTGTCCACTTCTGTCCGTATAATTAAAGTCTATTGGGTCCAGTGTTGTTTTGGAGCCAGTGGACAAAAATGGACATAATTTGGTCCACTGAGTCCAATGTTGTTTTGGACTCAGTGGACAAAAAAACCAAAGAAGGAAGAAGGTCATACAAGTTTGGAACAACATGAGAGGGAGTAACCATTTTTGGGCAAACTATCCCTTTTAAAACAGTCATTTTTTAATCATATCTTTTTTACTGTACATGGGGCAATTTATTTTCCTAAAATAAAAAAAATGTATCAATTATACAATGAAGAAGACTCTTATAATGACATATGCCTATATTTGTTCCCCAGTTTGAGAATATGTGGTTCACATTTGTTCTACTTCAACTTCTGCCTCAATTCGCCCTCAGTGCTCCTTGTCCCAATCGTTGCATTTGTGACATTAGGGGTTCTGCAAAATGCACTGGGGACATCACCGACATTCCTCCTCTCGACCCAACAACAACCTTCCTTGTCTTGCTAAATGACACAAACATAAAGATCCTCAAAGACCGAAGTTTCCAGCCGTTCTCTCTTCTGCTACGACTAATGATCACGCACAGTACTCTTGACACCATCCAACCAGAAGCCTTCCATGATGCTCCACAGCTTCGGTCCATCAAACTCTCATCAAACGCACTCTCTGTCTTCCCACCCAAGGTGTTTAGCGAGCAGAGCAACTTGGAGCAACTGCAGCTAGATGGAAACCAAATATCTTCTGTTAGTTCAGAACTCTTTGAGGCAATGGTCAACCTAACTGAACTAAATCTGAGCAAGAACCGCATCTCCCAGCTGGACGCTGACGTCTTCCAGGGTTTGACCAAGCTGAATTACTTAAACTTAGCTGATAACCAACTGAGGAACCTCCCGAAGACCCTCTTCTACAACCTTTGGCAACTCAAATCTTTGGTGCTCTCATCCAACCAGTTGGAGACTCTTGAAAGTGGTTCCTTTGACCATTTAAGCAACCTGTTGGTACTAATGCTACAGAAGAACCGGATCCGACAGATTCCTTCACGTCTTTTCTGGCCCTTGCCATCCCTGCTCACCCTCTCAATGTCTGCCAACCAACTCCAGTATATACCAGTCGAGACCTTCTACTACTTGCCCAACCTGACCAAGCTCACCCTCTACAAGAACCCCTTGATATCCCTTCCTTACCAGCTGATGGGACACATGCCAAGACTCCAAGAGCTGTACCTTTACGAAACCAATCTATCCACTGTCCCATGGAACCTTTTTGCAAACATGACCAACCTACGGACTCTCAATTTACACTTCAACAACAAGTTGACCTCCCTCCCAAAGAACCTCTTCTGTTGTCTGCCCAACCTGAAGAAACTGTCCCTGAAGAACAACAACCTTCAGGAACTGGACCGGGAGCTCTTCTCAAACTTGATCAGCCTTCAAATTCTGATGCTTAATGAGAACAAGCTTGAGTCTCTCCCATCGGCAATCTTTCACAACACCTCAAGACTAGAAATACTAGACCTGAACCACAACCATCTGAGGTATCTACCTGGAGATGTTTTTGTACATGCAAGGGCGTTAAAAGATCTCTCTCTTAGCGGCAACAAATGGAATTGCGATTGTAGTATTATGGCTATTGCAGAATGGGTTCGTGAAAACCCAAAACGAATCAGTGACTTGGACAAAGGCGTAACATGCTATGAACCGTACCGCTTAGAAAACCATCCGCTGCGAACGCTGACTTATGAGGAACTCCATTGTGGTGTTTTCCAGACCACATTTATGGCTTCAAGTGCCATTACCACTGGGGCTCCAGCGACACCAACCCTGCAAACATCTACAGCTACAAGCACAACAGCAAGAAATACTGCGAATGCAACTACACCTGCAACCACTAGTAATTCTCCAACAACCGCCTCTCTACTTTCTCCTACACCTGATCATATTTATGTGAAACAAGGAATTGGTAACAACAATGATCCAGCATTCTATGATACAATTGTGCTGGATAATGGACCAGAAATTGTGCACAACAATCATTACAATGGCTGGGTGTACCTGTGGACTGTCCCATCAACGGGTCCCTACAGTGGATTCATGATGGCTTTGTACATTGTGCTCTTGGTCAGTGGTGTAGTCCTGATTGTGGCCAGCTTGTACGCTTTGTATCGGCTACATAAGGTGATTTTGGTTTTAGGAAAAGTCACTATGGGAGAAAATCAGAGAATAATGGCTAGAAGAGTGCGAAGCTTCAAAGTCAAACTCTAGAGAAAGCTTAAAAACCTCTTCAGTTATTCTCTAGCGAATTGCTATGTGTTTTCACATTATACTGCAGTGCATATTGTAATTTGTCTCATTCAACTCTATACATATTTATGAGGAATACAAAAGCCTGAGACCACTAATCAAAAGCATCTGTCTTGCATTTTTTCTCATTTTATGCTACAAATTTCATTACAAATGATGTTCAGCACAACTTATGTGACAAGCTTCAAAATGTTTATAATTGTTTTTAAGCATTCATATATACAGCCTTTTACAGTGAATCTTTTGTTTCTTTTCTCAATACACAAGTTTTCATTTCTGCAATTTCCACATTCCAGTGCTTTACATTCACAAAACTGATGTGGACACACCCTTGATGGTTATTTGCAAAGTGTAAGACCAAATAAAATGTTTCTGTTCTTTGAGAGTGGTTCCTGTGCCATGTATGCCACCTGGTGGTTAGACAATACAGAGCAGAAGTTATAGGGCAGAATATTCATATGCTAACATATTTACAATATACCACCATACTTATTTTCTAAAGCAAATTATTATTTTATTTTAGTTATAATTATTATATGTTTAGTTATAATTATTATTTCTTTATTTAAATAACTTATTTACTATACTATAGGCTACTATTACTTTTTAACTATACAATATATATTTAAAATTGTTAGATTAGGATACACAAACTGCAGATCATTAGTAAATATGCACAATGTCAATCTTAAAAAAAATATATAGGCCTATTTTTATTTTAGATTAGTAGTAGGCTATTGATATTATAATTATTAAGCTATTATTTTAGGGAAAGCATGAAGTATTTTGGGATGTTAAAATAGGTATAATAACTATTGCTGCAATTCTTTTTAGTGTCACTAGAGGCACAGAAATCACACGTTTCACTTGAGTATGAGACCGAACCGCCCAGTGAAGAGATGTGGCTAAATTCACGTTTGTACATGACTATTTCAGCATAGTTTAGCTTACACAGCAAACATGTACCAAGCACTACTGTTATCAAATCCTTACCACTCCCACATGACTAACAATACGCCTCAATGAACAAGTGACTCCGAAACTCAAAGAAAGTGTTCACTGATAGGGTGTATGCTTGACTGTGGGTGCGGTCCATCCGCCAATGAAGCTGTGAATCCTGAAGATCTCTATTACAACATTAACAGGATGTTTCACATCTTTGAAAATGTTTTCAAAATGCTTCACGTGTTTGAAACATCAGAACGACGACTCGTACATTTACTACTGGAAAATTGAAACAGGTGTCAAATTTAAATTAAAAATACGCGGTATTCATGTTAGTTAAAAAAACAAAAACAAAAAAAAACCCAACTCAAGTTCGAATCCCGGCTCGTAGACCATCTGGATCCTGTTCAACTTACTCAAAAAATATATATTTCAAAAACAGAGAAATGTACTTTGTCCGACTCACACACCTCATTCAAGGCCTAAATGTTATTAGCCTATACTCTTTAACTGTCATGCTGTCATTACAACAAGAAAACTATCGTAATATTATACGCATCATATTCAAGAATAAACTTGAAAACTTGAGTCATGGAGAACAGATGAAAGACGTCGTTATGCCAATGGCATCCAGAGATTTGTGTGAACATGTTCAGGTATGATAACATCCCACTCCATCTGCCTGGCGACGGGACCGTATATACAGCTGTTAGATGGGAAAAGTCTGTCACAAACATGAAGCATAGCGGATCATTCTGAATAAATATTTCCAGCCACCCCACGATGCCTAAAATGCTTTTCTCAAAGATTCGGATCTACGAGTTCAAGGACCTCATTCGGAACAAGAAACAACCGAAAACGTAAATGAATTTTACTCGTCTCTCTGCATACGAACTTCTTGAATTGACTGAAAGATGGACTGAGGTGTTTATTTTAATTTCATAGACTGGACGTTCTGTTGAGCAGGAAAAAACAGAAAAACAATATCCGATGTGTTTTGATTAAGAAAAATACTGAAGACTCTCATTATCAGTAAGTTTTTAAATTGTTATACAATATTGAAATCATCAGTTTGTGGGTACTTGATGCAAAAGCAGTCAATTTTAAGGCCAGACTGTGGCCAGATAAATTGCTTTTGCCTTAGTTCATTCCTTCAGAGTGACAAAAGGCAAAGTCTGAATATAAATGTCCATGTAGTCTTCATAAAATAATTAGAAAAAGATGGGTAAAATATATATATATATATATATATATATATATTAAAAAACTGAAGCAGAGAGTGCTACATGGGTGTCATTATAAAGCCACTGGTGCTCATTGGATGTGGTGGAGGTAAAAAATCAAATTATAAAGACGAAATACTTCCAAGGCACTCACGTGGTAAGACAAAAAGCCTTTAATGTACTGGGCTTAAATCATTACAAAATGGTTAAAAGTAGATCTACGCATTTCAGCAAAAAACAGCCTTCATCAGGACACACAACAATCGCTCAAACAGATATTCTTAAACTGGGGTTAATTAATGAATCAAAGACAGCTGGTTAATATGTGGGTGTGGCCAAGACTAGCTTCTTAGTACAAACAAAAATAAAAAAATAAAAAAATGAATTCAAAGAAGAGAAAAAAAGAGAGAGAGAGAGAGAGAGAAAAACCACCACACACATACAACAGTATAGGAATAGCATTATACATCAATGGTGCAAATTACAAAAATGGTAAAAAATCAATTTCTTCATTAACTCCTGGGGACTTAGTCGCCCGGAGCGTATGAATCCAAAAAGTCTCTCGTTGTAGAAGCTGTTTCTGTCTATTTCCACCTCTCATAGAACAAGGGATAGATTCAATTCCAATCACTTTAAGGGAACTCTCAGTGACATGACCCACCTCACTGTAATGCCTCGCCATTGGATACAACATATTTTTCACACGAATAGCATATTTGTGTTCAGCCACTCTTAAACGCAATTTCCTCTTTGTTTGACCTATATAGAAATGTCCACACTCGCATTCTAGCCTATAGACCACGTACAAGGAATTGCAATTGATAAAAGACTTAATTGCATATGTTTTCCCAGAGGACACATCAGTAAAACTATTAGATCTCACCATATTATCACAATGTTTACACCGCCCACATCTAAAATTTCCTGCCAAAGAGCCCAGCCACGTTATCTTACCACGTGAGTGCCTTGGAAGTATTTCGTCTATATATATATATATATATATATATATATATATATACACACACACTGTATTTTAGGTGCTTTTTTTCTGATTTTCTCTTTTTTCTTAAGACTGCAAGACCAGGGGCCAAAGCTATCTGATCTACTAGAAAACAGAGGTTAGTTCAACCACCAGTCACCTTTAATATATATAATTTATGTTTATTTTTAGTATATAAAAAATGTATTCTTTTGCGAACAGACTACCTGGACGCCTTTCGTTCATTTCTCCAGTCTGAGTTTAGTGCGGAGAACATTGAATTTTGGCTTGCCTGCAGGGAATTTAAGCGGATGACTTCATTTGGCAAACTCTCTAACAAAGCAGCAGATATCTACAAAGAGTTTCTCCATCCCATGGCTCAAAAAGAGGTCAGTATGTGCATTCAGTAAAGCATTAAATAGAGTTGGGCCTTTCTGAACAGTTACAGTAAATTGCGACACACAGAAATGCCATTGCATCATATTGTTTATTAATAGGAGGAGGGGGTGTAGAGTATTTGGGCTGGTAACTAAAAAGTTTCTCCAAAAATAAATGTGCACTTGCAAGTCGCAAATGAACTTAGATGACATTTTAAAAAGCATTACTAATGGCTCAAAAGAAAAACAAACCAGAATTTTTGCATTTGCCATTTGCTTAACAAACTAAACGCCATTGAAATTAAAATGTTAGTATAGAAATATACTTCAATTATCTTTCATGGATGTAAATGTCACAATTTCGCAGGTCAACATTGACCATCACACTCGTGAGAAGATCAAGAAATCTTTGGTGAAGCCTGACCTCACGTGTTTTGACGAAGCCGAGATGCATATATACAGACTGATGGAGGAAGACTCCTGCCCAAGGTTCCTCAAATCTGAGGCCTATCAGAACCTGAGGAACGCAGCCAGGAACCCAATGTAGACCAGCCAATAACAACTAATTCACTGGAAAAATGTTTCTTAATGAGCCGGCTCACAGAAAGAGGACATATGCACGTGGTTAAGAGGAAATGACAGAGGAGAACAGAAAGTATGTGGTGTGCAGAAGCTCAGCTTCATTGGTTTGAGTGATAAGAAGAATGAGAAAAATAAAAGTGTCACCGTTACAGGAAATGATCAAGAATGAAGGTACATTAAATAGTTTCCAATGTTATTTGAGACATGGACTGGACTTTTCTATAAATGTTGGTCTTGAAAGTAGATTTCTGTTAGATTGTATCACACACGTGTTTAAGTGTTGAGAAATTGTATTGTGGGACCTCAAGATAAACTGTTAGTTGACATCAAACAGCATTTTGCAAATTTTTAAAATAATTATTATAATCTTATATTTTATTAGAGACTACATAGGCCCAGTTGCAGCATTCAAGCGTTCACTTTACTTTAAACATTCATATAAATAAATAAAAAATACACTTTTTTTAAATTTAAAAAATTATGACATTTACAGTTCAGTTTGACATACAACAACATGAAACTACAAAGGTCTCATTAAAAAGACATTTTAATGCTGTTATTTCCACAAATATTAAGGAACAAAAAAGAGAGTTCCTAGTAAATACCCTACTAAAAAAAATGTGATAGTTATAAAAAAAGAAGATATTAACACAAATACATCCTCATGACGAAAAAAATGACTAGATTTTGCATTTAAAGGAACACTCCACTTTTTTTTTGGAAATAGGCTCATTTTACAACTCCCCTAGAGTTAAACAGTTGAGTTTTACCGTTTTTGAATCCATTCAGCCGATCTCCGGGTCTGACGGTAGCACTTTTAGCTTAGCTTAGCATAGATCATTGAATCTGATTAGACCATTAGCATTTGGTCATCAAAAATGACCAAAGAGTTTCGATAATTTTCCTATTTAAAGCTTGACTCTTCTGTAGTTACATCTCAACTGTTTAACTCTAGGGGAGTTGTAAAATGAGCCTATTTCCAAAAAAAAGTGGAGTGTTCCTTTAAGAATCTTTTTTTTTTTTTTACTAATGAAATAGTTCATTACAAAAATAGGAAATATGACGGTAACAGGGTTGACGGATAACCTAAAATCAACCATATATGGGTAGTTGACAAATAAAAATTGGACTGTGTCCTATGGTGTGACATAGCAAAAATGTAGAAAAAAAACTTAACATAAAAATAACATGAGAAAAATGTATCTTCATTCTTAGAGTCGCAAATAGCATGAGAGAGGCTTATCTTCAATGTTAGAGGTTATTATTATTATTATTATTATTTTTACATTTTCCGTCACACAGGGCACATTGATACGTCAACTACCCATATACATATAGAAATGACTGGATTTTTCTTTAAAAAAATTCATTGAAATTAACGGAATAGTTTATTAATAAAACAGGGAAAATATGACGGTAAAAGGGTTGATGCATAAACTAAAGTTAACTTTATATACATACATAAATTGCTGGATTTTTCTTTAAGAAAAGAAGAATTAATAGAATATTCATCACTATCTATCTATCTATCTATCTATCTATCTATCTATCTATCTATCTATCTTTGTGTTTATGAAAATTCCAAGGTATATTTAACTGATGGAATGTTTATTACTAAAGCGGAAAACAACAACTTTAATAGACATCTTCATTTGTTCTCCATTTAATCTCACAACTGACTAGGAGAAACAAAAATGCCTTATTTACTTATAAATATTAACTTTACATATATATATATATATATATATATATATATATATATATATAAAATCCATGTTTCTTGTTCACAGTGGATTTTTTTTTTCCCTCTGGGCATTCAATATTTCCAATCTGTTTAAAGAGTGAACGAACGTCGTGCCATCTTTATGATTACAACACACAAACATACTGTGAACCGCAGATGAGCTTGACTTAGAAAGTCTGTGGACAATGACTAATTATGAGCAGAAAACCAGCTCTGAGAAGCCAGTTTTCCACAGTCCGCGAGGAACTGCGCTTTGGTCACATGTCCGACCCGAGCTAATTGAGGCAGAGACAAGCCTTAAGTGAGAGACATTGCCATATAATACAATAATAATCCATGTCAGCGCTTGACCCCACTGTGTCAATGACTTACTTCCCGAGATTCATAGCTTAAAAAGGCAATTCAGAGCGTCTAAGAATAACTATGTTTGATTAACCTAAAATTCCACCAACAGAGTGAATGTCAACGGTCGTCTGATGCATGCTACATCTCCCTCAGCGTATGTCCTTCTTGGGGAAGGCAATTCTATAATAAAGACACCACTGTTTGAGGACCACTGGAAATATCTATCCACGTCAGATAAAAAAAACAAAAAAAACATGTTTATTGGATTAAGATGCTTTTCATTATAAATTTATTACTGGATGCACAGTATTTGATTTTCACGGGGATTTTGCACAGACGCTTTTCATTTGGTCAATATGATGCTGATGATATAAATACTACCAGAAGAAAATCTTATTGCTCATAGATCGCTCTTTCAAAGCTCAGGAGACCTAATGGATTTCTCAGATGTGTTTAATTTAGATATCAACTTTGTCTCAGATGCTTCTCATTGCTGGGGAGAAATAAAACTAGAAACAATTCTGACTACAGTTAGAAATATGAGAAAAGTGAGTTCAAACTGAAATCTTTTGATATATCTTTTGAAATAAATTACATATATGAATCAAAAAGGTACATTTAATTTGACATTACAAGACTACATTGCGAAACATGAAAATTCAAGGTTATTTTAGTATCATTAGATACTATTATAGTTGTTAATAATAGTTATTAGTTTTCTTTTCTATGGGTACACATGAGCGTGTAAGTAAATGAATGTTTTGGACACTATTTGCTGCTGAGGGACCAACGGCTTTTAATAAAACACAATGTACTGTACAACTAATTCAATCATGTTATTTGATTTTTCCCATACATTTGTTTCCCGTTTCAACGCAACGCATATGTTGTCACTCAGAAGTGAGGCTGATGAGAAATCATGTGGTAACACGGACATAAGGAAATGAATTTACAAAGGCGACCGTTAAAAGTAAGCTCCCATCATGCAACTGTACAGCGGATGCGCCAATTTTTGATGAGACGTTTCATCAAACTGTAAGTTACCCGGTTTCAGCCTGTGGATGAACGTGCTGACCAATCTCTCACACAATCTGCCCATCATCTGCTGCCAAATACAGTCACCATGGCAACTAAAAGGAAATGAGTAATGTTCTGAGGCGCCGACATTGCCTGAGGTACAAAATTGCTCAATTGCGCACAATGGAGAAACTGACAGTGTTACAGTATGAGCGCGCTGATCAGGTGACTTTGAGGATGTCTACACACGCTGTCACTAACACACGGTGTCAAAAGTGAATGCTTGGCTGCCTATATCCATTTTTGGATAAACTTATCAAGACAAAACCCAAAGTCACTTACTATGGATTAATACACATAAAAACACAGACCCATTTAAAGAGTTCATGGAGTGACAATGATAAAGGAAAATCTTTAAAAAATCTAGTTTAAAATGCACATGCCAAGTACTTACAACATACTCTTTTATTCATGTTGGTTTCAGACATGAATACAAAACTTTTAAACAATTTCCAAGTAATATGTTTAATTTGATTACTCTGAAACCTAAAACTGTCATGTGGTGTAACACATCATAATCATTATTTTCTAAAATTAATGTTAAGCTTTTAAGTTTTATGCAAATTAAGTTTTGACTAACACAAACTTGTAAAAAAATATTACTTAGCCTTTTTTTTTAATTAAAAAAGTTTTAAAACACATTTTTCAGTGTAAAATGTACCTTTACACAAATATCCTGAATTATTTATACATAAACATCATGATGTTTTTTATTGTTGTTGAGCTGCACCAAATTACATTTTACAACCTGATGCAATGTTGTCTTGTCATAAAATATCAAATTATCTATTTTCAGAGAGGTATTGACCTTTAAATACAGTCATGGGGTCTGCAGGGGTCTGATATCATATGCTTTTTCATGCATGTTGGTTGCACCAGATGACTTTGATACTATGAACAAACAATTTTTTTTTAAACAATAGGCAGTTTTATTATTTTCCTCCCATTTAAATGTTTTTTTTTTTTTTTTTAATAATTTTTAATTCATAAATATCTTTGTGTGTGTGTGTGTGTGTGTGTGTGTGGAGTTGAACCACATGACATTTTACACTGAAGTAATTTATTTTGGCTTGTCATAAAAAGATCAAATTCAGATCAAACAGTCAAAAGAGTCTTTAGGGGTCTATAAAATACGCTTTTTCATGCATGTTGGTTGTACCACATGACTTTAACAAGTTTAACAATGTAAAATGTATTTTTACAAATATTCAGTTCAACTCAATTCAAGTTTTTTTGTATAGCGCTTTTCACGATACAAATCATTGCAAAGCAGCTTTACAGAAAATTAAAGATTCTACTATATATTAGTAGTAGCTTATCAGTGGTGGCTATGTCAAGTTGATGTACATATGGCAGAAACGTACAGTAAAAATCAGTTAATGACGTAATCAAACAGACGATGAACACTATTAACAGCAAGGATTATATGTTGCAATCAAACTTATAGCAAAATTTGGTAGTTCTGTATGTTGTTTCAGGGTTGGCATCATCTGAGGTCCTCTGAGGGGTTGGCATCATTTCTTCTCAGGTGTTCTGGATCCAGACCTAAGCTTGTGTAATTCCTAGTTACCACAGGATGTCAATAACAAAACAAATATAATGAATTGCTAAATTATAAGTATCATTATGTTTTTGTGGAGTTGCAACACATGACATTTTACAAAGTGAACTAAGCTTCCCTAAACTTTTTTTTTTTTAAATATGAATAAAAAAAAAAATCTATGTGAAAATATTTTTTCACAAGAAAAACATTTCCAATGATTTTTTTTTAATATTATTTATTCATAAATATGTTTTTTCCCACACAGTCATGAGGGTCTACAGGGGTCTATGATGCATGTTGGTTGCACCATATGACTTTGATTTAAAAACAAATGTTTTTTAAACTTTTAAAACAAATATTATAAATTAATTCATAAATATGAGGGTCTACGTTGGTTGCACCACTTGACTTCTATTTGACAAACAAAAGTTTAAGAAATATTAATAAACAATTTTCTTAAATTGTTTAAACAAACTATTCTTGTCCTCAAGAAATATTTCTGGTGATGCATTTCTTTGCGAAGTTTCATTATAGGTTATTCTGAGCAGCATTTTGGTTCTTTAAAAAGCAAAGCACCAGAACATAGTGACTAGAGACACCAAAGACCTTGCAGAACTTCAGCACTTGCCCTCTGACATCAGGCAGTAAAACTCTTGATGCTAATCATAACTTTTATTTTCGGCGCAGGTGAAGCTAGTTACTCATTATCTTTATGTTTGCAAAAGGATTCCTTTGTGTAACTTCTTCAGTGCTAATAAAACAGAAAACAAAGAGTGATGAAACGGCCAAACCATCTCATTTGACTCTTATTTCCATCCGTGCTCCATTACAGTTAGGCCCTTTTTACGTCTGTAGATTACTGAAAAACCCAAAACATGCAAAGCTGTAATTTGCTTATCAGCTATTTTAGCAACGTACATGTGTATTTACATCTCTAAAAATATGGAGAAACAGGCTATGCTTTTCGCACACGAGCGGCCGGGGAGGAGTGGGAGGGTTTGACAGGGCTTCCTCTTTGTGGTCCCTGCTGGTGACACGAGCCCTTAGCAACCGTCGCAGGGCATAAAAAGCAGAGCCGGATACGCAGAAGGGAAACCTGTAGAGCACCAAGTGCAGCATGATCACTAGCAGGAGCGCACGGCTGTGGATTCCTGGGCAATAAGCCCTCGCTCTACCATGCCTGGCCTAATCCCACAACCTCTTCCAACACATTTCAACATGGACAGAGATGACTGCAGGAGAAACAAGACCTTGTAAGTGTGATCTTCAGGCATTTGCACTCAACCATCAGCACAAGGGAATTTATTGTGAGTCCCAGATTGGTTTAGCGTAGGTTTGCATGTGTGAAGCATAAAATGCCGACAACAAAGCTGACTTTCTCTCTGTAGAGGAAAGAACCTCATGTGCCGACTAAAGTGTATGTTCACCAGCTCATCTGCTCCTGAGAGGTAAGGAAAAAGCGACACACATATAAGGACACCAGGTCCAAAATAGTTCAAACAAGAGTTATTGCTTCTAATCCAGTTACGGTCAACTAATCAAACCCGTCTGATCTCAGCAGGCTAAGTTTAGAAGACACCCAACAATGGTCCCAGTCTCTGGAGCGACTCCTCGGTTCCAAATGTAAGTCTTTTTCTAAGCTATTTTTGGCATTGGTTTGCTGAGGCCAGAGAAAAGTAAAACATGAGTAAATTAAAGAGGTGCTGGTTTACATTCGTGCCGTGTGTTTTGACGCGCACCCGCATTCGCTTCCCTCCAGATGGCCTGGCCACATTCCGCACCTTTCTGAAATCGGAGTTCAGCGACGAGAACATCGAATTCTGGTTGACGTGTGAGGACTACAAGAAGATTACGTCGTCCTATAAGATGAGCTCGAAGGCGAGGAAAATCTTCGAGCAATTCGTCGAAGCAGAATCTCCAAAAGAGGTACAGGACACACCACATGACACCCTGTCGCTATACAAATCAATGAGGCTACGGTAGAAGTGTCTGTTGTGTCGTGATACACTTTTATTTTCTCCGTTTGTATGACAGGAATTGTATACGTTATATATTTAAATAACTTCATACAGTTTCTGTTCAATAACGCTAAATCATCTTACCATATATACACAGTAGCAATATAATATAATATAAAAATATTTAATTATTAGAATATAATAATTGAAATTAAGTATATTTGTAATAGATCTGCATATATATACAGGAGTAATATAATATAATTAAAAATAATAATTAATCATTCATTATAAATTAATTTATGTTGGCTTTATATGTAGATTTTGTAGCAATACAATTTAATATAAAATAATAAATTATTAAAAATTGTTTATCATAAATAATATAATACAACTAATAATTAATCATTCATTATAAGTACATTTGTATTGAATTTGTATGTATATACAGTGGTAATGTAATATAATTATCATTCATTATATACAAGTCGATTTGTAAGGGATTTTGTATGTATGCACAATATAATATATTAACTGAAAATAAGTACATTTGTATTAGATTTGTATGCATATACTTGGAGAAATATAATATTATATTATACAATATAATATAACATAACATAACGTAATATAATATAATAATTAATCATTCATTATTAATGTATTTATATTGGCTATATATGTATATTCAGTAGCAATACAATTTAACAAAGAACAAATTATTAAAAATTATTTATCATAAATAATACAATAAAGATATTTAATCATTCATTTAATCATTCAAGTACATTTGTACATTTTGAATTTTTAAGTATACACAATAATATAATATAATATAATTATAAATAGATTGCTGAAGTCCACAGTAGAACTGAGTTTACAGCTGATTGGTTCATACTTAACTTGGACAGATTACAGGGCCACTAGGGCCATTTTCATGGGGCCACTAACTTTCAGGGGCCCCCAGCAGAGGAGCCTGACCCCTGGAAATGGCCTTGGCAAATCTAAAACAAATACATAAATGGAGGAATAACGTTTGACTGTGAAATAAAGGAATTAGCAAAACAGTATCTGATACTGGCCTCTTCACAGCACAATGGCTTCTGAACACTTTAATGTTGCGTTGATTATGCTATTGTCTCTTTTATTTTCCCGCAATTACGACATAATTTTGCATATTTCTGATGTAATTTCTCATTATATGGACAGTACGTCTAACAATCGGTCACTTCCAGTGTAGACACAGTGTCAATGGCTCTCATTTGCATCGCAGATAAACATCGACTATCACACACGGGAGGAAATCAAGAGGAAAGTGAAGAGTCCGACGCCGCAGTGTTTCGATGAGGCTCAGAAGATCGTTTACGGACTGATGGAACGCGACTCTTACCCCAGATTTCTACGGTCTGAGATGTACAAGACCCTTCTTGAGTCCCTCACTGCAGATGATGCTCAAAGATGACTCAATGGATATATCACACCAAAGCTAAAACTGGAACGGTCTGGTCTTGTGTGCAGGACCAGATCCCCAAAGCTTGCACCCCCGCCATGTGGATCAGACCCCAAAAGACCTCTGAGACTAGAAGGAGACAATATGGTGCAATGGTTGGGAACGTGCCATTGATATCAAAGTCCAACATTTTACTGAAGCGCCATGAGTGCTTCTAAACTAAGGGTGCTTCCTGTGTAGATAAGGACTCAGCTCCTTTAAGCCCTTCCGGTGGTTTCTGAAGCTACAGTGTGGCCACAACACTATTTTCTTTTCCTGGCACTTCCAGAGGAACTTTAAGAACTGCTTTACCATGTCCTGCAATTACTTTAGTAACAAAAAGCTACCTCAGCCTATTGGCTGAGTTGGTTTGGACACTTTTGTGAGAGGAACTTGACATATCCTATTTCAACATCGGTGCCTTATTGCCACACAGATGTATAACATTAAAAAAAGTGTGACTTTATTACCTACTTGAGAGGTCAAGTTAAATGAATTAAAAAATAAATAAAAATACATATAATATAAGAACAGTTGTAGCATGTGTGCCACACACAAAAACTGTAGGCATTACTTGTAATGTTATGAAGTTTAATTTAAATAATGATATTTTTTATTTATTAGCCACAGCCACTGGTTGGATGTTGACTTTTGTTCTGTCCACTGTTATTTTTGAGGACAACAAAATAAAGATTAGACACTGTTGAACTTTTGACTCTGTTTTCCTTTTTGTCTTTGGTTTGCTTCATATATAACATTCAAAATTATTTTTGCCAAGAAGATCAGACAATTAATGACTTTCCTATTCTAGCCGATAACCGATAAATGTCCGATATTATTTCCATAAAAAGTTAAAACATTAAAATGTTAAACCTTTGCCATAAACCTCCACTTTCCCTTAAGTTTTTGATATCTAAATCTTATACTATATGTAAACTTAAATACCCAATATCGTCCAATACCGATAAATAAAACAAACAATATTGTGTCAATATATTGTGTATACCCATCGAAATGTCTTATCTTGTGCAGTTTTGCCTCTCAGGTTAATGTAACTTGTTTGAAGGATGTTGCTTTCACTGGAAAACAAGATACTACAGCCAATACCGATACTGTATAAAACACCAAATACATCATTAAATGTGAACTTTCCAGCTACTGTCAAACTCATTTGATTAATCTAGGAATTATTCTTTTCTAATCCTTTGGCCGACAGGTCCCATGACTACATAGTGAAACAATTATCTTTGAAAAAGGAACAGATGAGTTTCAGTTCCCACAGAACAGGGAATTAAGAAAGAAAGACTTCATAAGCGCCAGAGAAGTGTGCATCGCAGCGGCTGCTGAAAAGTCATGAGATCTTGCAACTTGCACATTTCTGCTATTGCATGTCTGACGTTGCTAACCTAGTTTATGACACAAGCCTTCCTCTGTGAGACTTGCCATTTAGTAGACACTTCACAGTAATTGCAGGGACTGTCCCGCTGGAGAAACATGAATGTGTTGGTCAAGGGCACATGGGTAATAAAGCAGAACTGTGACTGGAAAAATGGACTCCTTTTAGGGATTTAAGTCTTCAGCCATTTGTTTAACAGTTTCTCGCACAGAACGCTAATAATGCCTAATGTAATGGATTTTAAAAGCTTTAAATATAGAGCCATTCACTCATGACGTCAATTTATAGCTAATTTCCCATATCTAAAAAGGAAGATTTTCCAGAGATTTGGATATGCTAGAACATGGTTGATATTGCATTCAATTCATGAATATTAGCTTGTTAGCCTATTAGCATCTTTTGTCTACAAAGCACATGACAGTTTTGTGTGTAATTTATGTTGTAGAACATAACATGAATGTCTGTTTTAGCAATGCTAATCACAGACATAACTAAAAAAAAAATGTTAGTTCTGTTTTGCTAGGTTTTATTTGACCAAAGCTAATAGCTAACATAAAACTGTTGTTCAAAGCTGACCAAACGAGTGTTGCAAGGGGTGAAAACCACTACAACCCTAGTCAGAAGACTTCCAGAGATTACCCTATTAGCTGGCAAGTTGGACATACTAAAACATTTGCTTTCAGTTTAAGCATATTAGAATGTTAGCATGCTAATATGCATTTGCAAATCACACAGTGGTTATATATGTAATTTATGTTGAACATAACATAACGTCTGTTCAAGCAATGCTAATAACGGACATTAATAAAAAAAAAATGTTAATTATGTTTTAGGACAAACTGGATAGCGGAACACTTGTACTTTGCTATGTTTTTGAACAGCGCTAATAATAGCTAGTATAACACTTTGTTCAAAGATGACCAAAAGAGTTTTGCAAGGGGTGAAATCCACTGCAAACCTGGTCAGAAGATTCCAGAGATGAACTTAGCTAGCAAGTTGGACATGCTAGAACATGGCTGCTTTATTGCTTTTAATTTGTCAATAGCAGCTTTCCATCCTGTTAGCATCTTGTTTTTACAAAGCACACAGCAGCAAGAGTTATATGTAATTTATGTTGTAGAACATAAAAACATGACTAAAAAATGTTAATTGTTTAAATGTTTTAAATGTAACATTTAAATTTAAATGTTAATTAAATGTTAGGACAAACTGGACAGCTGAAGTTTTGTACTTTGCTACGCTTTTAAACAGAGCTAATAGCTAGCATAAAACGTTGTTCAAAGATGACCAAAATAGTTTTACAAGGGGTGAAAACCACAACAAACCTGGTCAGAAGACTTTCAGACACTCACCTTTTGGCTAGCAAGTGCTGGAGAGGGGTCAATTTATTCCTTTCAATTCATGAATATTAGATTGTTAGCCTGCTAGCATCTTAAGTTTACATAGGACACAGTGGTTTTGTGTGTAATTTATGTAGTAGAACCAAAGTCCATTTCAAGGAAAGCCTGTTCACTCGGCCACGATATTTGCAACGCCTCCAGGCAGCGCAAACAAGACCAAGTCCTATCTAAATGAATGGGGGAATCCTGAAATCTCAAAAACGTTAAATTATATATTTCAAATCAGCAACAAAATCTGAAATGAACTGCCCCATGAATGTTGTTTCTTATGCTGAAATAGTGTTTAAAAAGCTTATTTTTCAGGCTGGAGCAGCCGATGCGCACGCGTAGCTCCAACGCACTTATGACGGCGCATGCGCATCGGCTGCTCCAGCCTCAGGTTTCTATGGGAACCAGAGCTTCTAACGGCCTCTGCAGTGACACAATGACGTTACCAGTCAATGAATGGCTCTTTCATTTAGAAGGCGGGACTATCCCGCCATATTGCCCATTGCAGTTTCTCCCATTCATAAGTATAAGACTGAACCGTCTTTGTATTTCTCTAGTCTTTGGTAGAACATAACATGAGTTTGGTCAAGTAATGCTAATCACAGACATAACTATTATGTTACACAGACATACAGACAAAATGTTGTGTTTTAGGACAAACTGAACAGTTGAACATTTGTACTTTGCTAAATTTGGGAACAAAGCTAATAACTAGCATAAAACAGTTGTTCAAAGACAACCAAAAGAGCTTTGTGAGAGGTGAAAACTGCTACAAACCTGGTCAGAAGACGTCCAGAGGTTAACCTATTAGCTAGCAAGTTGGATATGCCAGAACATGGTTGATTTATTGCTTTCATTTCGCAAATAGAAGTTTGTTGGCTTGGTAGCGTCTTGTGTTTACAAAGCACACAGCAGTTTTGTGTCTAATTTATGTTGCAGAACACAAAATTATAGTCTGTTCAAGCAATGCTAATCACAGCATGACTACAATTCAGTAGAACAAACTGGACAGCTGAACTTTTGTACTTTTACTTCTTGTCTTTAACTTCTCGCACACACACATGAACTATAAAGCATGAAGGTTACTTCAAGTTCACCAAACAAACTGCCTCTTTTAAGTCAAAAACATTGTGCACCCTCACCAAAAGACAGTTCTCTTGTTTTCAAGCTAAGGTACTTTTGGAGTCCCCCATGAGTACAGCACATGTGTCATTGCTGGGAAACACCTCATGCGTAAAGCTTTTGGACTATCGTCTATTCGAACGGAAACTTGGCAACAATCTTGCTGCGAACCACTTAAGAAGCTCACTGATATTTACAGTCTGAACACCATAACAGACGATAAGTCTTTTAAAAACACTGGGTCTGACATCTGCAAAGCTGGACGATATAGACGGGGTCATAAAAATGGACTTTATATGGAGTAGTCACAGCGAGTCCATCTGGTAGGCCTCCTAGCGTGTCCTTTTTCCAAAACCGCTTATCTTCTGATTGGCTGAGGTTTACTAAAAAACCTGCCTGAACAGCAGATATTCATCTTTACAATGACAGTATGACATAACAAATAGGAAGTGGTCAAAAAATGCTCATTGTGTTGCAAAAAGATATTATTCATGCAAAGATGTGGAAAATGCGGAAGACCTAGCAACGACCTTAGCAACCATATCGCACAAAAAGGTTTTCTGTGAAATGTCAAAAACTCAGTTCTTTGTTGCTGTATCACTTCTGTAAGTGCATGGAAACTTCAACTTTGTCCATTTTAATGGTCCCATGTCTATGCAAATCGAGCTCTTTTCCATGTCCTCTTTAACACTGTATAAGGCATTGACGCTAATCACGTACACATATCTATATTTGCATCTCATTGACTAAATGAATGGAAACATGCATAGTTCTGATGCCACACTGGTGACAGGAACAAACCGCTCTATTTGTGCTGTTCAGGGATGTGTACTCTTTCCAGCAGCTATGGCTCAAAACCAGTATTTCATGTTCAAACTGAATAGGATTAGGTGAATTACACAGTGTATCATGACTATGACAAATGCATATTTCATAACTGATAAGATTCAGAATTTTTTTTTCCATCTGTGTTCTATTTTTAGACAAATGCATGAGGGTTTGAAGATAAGATATTTAACATGAAAATAGATATAATATAAATAGATATTGTAATATTATAAATATCTATTGATCATATAATGTATATTTGTGTATATCTATCTATCTATCTATCTATCTGTCTATCTGTCTGTCTGTCTGTATGTCTATCTATCTATCTATCTGTGTGTGTGTATAATATATATAATGCATATTTGTGTAGATGTTTTTATAATATATATTATACAGTCACACACTTTTTAAAATTTTTATAGTAAAATTTATATTGAAATTTGTATTTATTTAAAAAAATAAAAAATACGCACATTATTACATGTCTATATATTATATATCTATAATTACATAGTTATAATTAGATTATTTTTAACAATTTATATAATGCACACATACTTTTCACATTTTTATATTACATTTCAGGCCATAAAAATGTATATTGAAATTTGCATTAGTTGTGTGATTATATCAATATGTATTTATTATTTTTAAATATACTGTACATATAACTTATATAAACATATAAATATGGAATGCATATAAACAAACACA